>JAQZBX010050650.1:0-19600 GCA_029593785.1 Cabassous unicinctus | reverse complement strand
AAGTACCCCTATTCACCTTATACAAAAATCAATTGAAAATAAATGACAGACCTTAATTTAAAAGCTAGGTTGATCAAAACACAGGGAAATATATTCAGGACCCTTCTGTTAGACAATGGTTTCTTAGACTTTATATGCAAAGAACAAGCAACAAAAGAAAAAAAATAGATAAATTGGACCTCACCAAAATTAAAATAGTTTTGTTCCTCAAAGGACTTTACCATGAAAGCAAAATGACAAACTATACAGCCAGGCATAAAAGGACAAATATCATATAATCTCACTAATTTGAAATGATTAGACTAAGCAAACCAAAGAGTCAGAATCTGGAATATGGATTACCAGGGGATGGGGTGGGGATAGGGAATGGGAACTTAAGGTTTAAAATGTAAAGGGTTCCTATTTGGAATGATAGAAATATATTGTTAATGGATGGTGTTGAGGGTAGCACAACATTGTGAACACAATTAACAGCACTGAAATATATATTTGAATATGTTAGATCATATATATATATAAATCTCTGGAACTATATTACATACATTTGAACAATAAGTTAAACCATGGAGTTTAATTAATAGTACAATTATAAAATTGTGTTATCATCAAAGGCAACAGATATTCCATACCAATGCAAGATGTCCATGGTGGGGTGGTATATAGGAATTCTGTATTTTATGAAATATTGCTCTGTAAACTCAAAACTTCTCTAATAATGCAAAAATCGTACCACATATTCCAGGCAAGAATCAGATTAAGAAGAGCTTAGAATATCTGAACAATTAACCATAATTTACTTTAAAGGTCCACAATAAATTGGACCAAGCTCAATGCAGAGATTTAACATGAAGGCAATCAACAATAGAGCCCTAGAAAAGGGGGAAACTGACTTTCACAGTTAACTCATCAAGGTATTGAGATGAACAGACATCAGCAAAAAAAATTATAAACCATAATAAAAAATGGAAGATATGGCTCAGACAAGGTAGCAAACTGAAACTTGAGGAGACACAACTTTTCAAAAATGTTCAAACAAATCGCCTAAATCAATTCAAGGAGATGAAGGAAAAGATGGATATAGAGCTAAATTATATTAAGAAGACAATGAGTGAGCATAAAGTAGTATTTGGGATGTTTAAAAAGAAACAAAACAGAAATGATAGGGATGAAAGGACACTAATGGAGATTAAAAATAAATTGGAGTCATACAAACAAAGGACAAAATGGCTGAAGTAAGTAATGCCTTTATAGTAATAACTCAGAATGTTATTGGATTAAACTCCCCACTCAAAAGACACAAAATGGCAGAATGGATTTAAAAAAGCATTATCAAATTATATATTGTTAAAAGAGAGTTCCCCTCCCCAACTCCCAAGATATTAAGCTGGGATAAAACCCCTGGCTCACTGCAGCCAGCTGAGGGGAACAGACATCTTCTTTCTGTCAGCTGTTTCCAGGGAAAAGAGAGAGGAGGTTGGGGTGCTTTTCTTCAGTGAATTTGGCTGCAGAGCCCACTTTGAATCTTGGCTCTGGAGATTCAACACAGGAAGACAAGAAAGTCAGGACTGAAACACCTCATGCAAAGGTGAGCTGATGAGCAACATCTGCTGGCTTGTCCAGAAATTGCATGGACAAAAACTATTCACACTCTCTGTATCCAATGCCTGGGAGAAAATCTGCACCCCATTAGTAAGTCCCTGGTCAGATTTTGAAAACTTAAGTTGGGCAATTTTAAATATGGAGAAGGTTTAACCAAAGATTAAAGAAAAGCATGAAAAATAAAAATAAAAAAAAAACAATAGGCAAGAGAGAGAAATTGGCCACCAGAGTAAATTCACCAACATATTCAGAACCCTAGACATCAACAAAAAATTACAAGCTATGCTAGGAAATAGGAAGAGAGGGCCAGCCAAAAGTACAAACCAAATATCCTGAAGAGATGCAGGATTTAAGACAATTAATCAGTAATAATCACACAACTTTCCTAAATCATTTTAAAGTATTTATAGAAAGTATGAGTTAAGAAGATACTGGGAGAGCATAAAGAACAATTTGAAAACCTGCAAAGAAAAGTAACAGACTTTATGGGAATGAAAGGCATCATGGATGAGATTAAAAATATATTAGAGATACACAGGTGCAAATTTGAATTGCTTGAAGACAGAATTATTATATATTAATAAAATGGGCAATCCACTAAAAAGAAATAATAATCACATTTATGCAACAAACCATGGGGCAACAAACCATGGTGCCCCAAAATACAAGAGGCAGAAAGTGGCAAAAGTAAAAGTTGAAATAGACACATTACAATAATTTTTGGAGACTGCAATACACCACTCTCAATATCTAGATAGAAGATCAATAAGGAAATACAGAATTGGAATAATGGGATAAATGTAGATCTAAGAAACATTGCAAAACATTGCACCCCCAAACAGCAGGATATGCATTCTTCTCTAGTGCACATGGATTGTTTTCCAGGATGGACTACATTTTGTGTCTAAAACAAGTCTCAATAAATTTAAAATAATTGAAACTATACAAATATTCTTTGATCATAATGGAATGAAACTGGAAATCAATAAAAGACAGAGAACAGTAAACTACTAAATATATGGAAGTTAAATAATGCACTCAAACAGTGGGTCAAAGATGAAATTATAAAGGAAATCAGTAATATTTTGAGACAAATGAAAATAAGAATACCATATATAAAAATATATGGGATGCAGTTAAAGCAGTGCTGAGAGGGAAATGTATAGCTCCAAATACTTACATTAAAAAAAGAGGAAAGAGCTAAAATCAAAGACCTAATTGCACAACTGGAGGAATTAGAAAAAGAAGAGCAAATTAAACCCAGCACAATCAGAAGGAAACAAATAACAAAGATTCAAATGGGAATAAATCCAAATAGGAATTAAAAATAATAGAGGCCATTAACAAAATAAAAATTTGGTTCTGTGAAATGATCAGTAAAGTTGAGAAATCCTTTGTTAGACTGAGAAAGGAAAAATACAGAAGATGCAAATAAAATTAAAAAACAGATGGAGGACATTACTAGTGATCTCACAGAAATAAAAAGGATCATAAGAGGGTAGTATGAACAATTGTATTCTAACAAATTAGACAACCTAGTTGAAATAGACAAATTCCTAGAAACATATGAACAACCTACACTGACTCTAGAACAAAGAGAAGATCTGAACAGACAAATTAGAAGTAAAGACATTGAGTTAGTTGTCAAAAAAGTCCTAACAAAGAAGCTCCCAAGACCAGATGGCTTCACAGGTGAATTCTATCAATCATTCCAAGATAAATTATTCCAATCCTATTCCAACTCTTCCACAAAATTGAACAGGAGGGAACACTACCTAAGTCATTCTATGAGGTTAACATCACCTTAATAGCATAACCAGATAAAGATATTACAAGAAAAGGAAATTACAGACCAATTCTTTCATGAATAAAGATGCAAAAATTTCAACAAAAATACTTGCAAATCAAAGCCAAGAGCACATTAAAAGAATTAAACATTATGAACAAGTGGGTTTTATCTGTAGTATGCAAGGCTTGTCCAAAATAAGCAAATCAATTAATGTAATACAGCACATTAACAAAACAAAGGGCAAAAAACAAATGATCATCTCAATTGATCCAGAAAAGGCATTTTAACAAAATCCAGCACCCTTTCTTGATAAAACAATTAGAGAAATAGGAATAGAGGGAAACTTCCTCAAATGATGAAGGGGAAAACCCACTGCTAACATTATGCACAATGATAAAAGATTGAAAATATTCCCTGTAAGATCTCGGACAATATAAGGATGCTCAAATGGCATCACTGTTCTTCAACATTGTACCTGAAGTTCTATCCAGAGCAGTTAGGCAGGAAAGTTCAATAAAGAGTATCCAAATTGGAAAGGAAGCAGTAAAACTTTCACTAATTTCAGATGACATGATCCTTTATAAAGTTTTGAAAAATCTACAACAAAGCTCCTAAGGCTAATTAACAAATTCGGCAAAGTCTTGGCGTACAAGATCAACACTCAAAAATCAGTAGTGTATCCTCACAGCTGTAAAAAGCAATCTGAGGAGGAAATCAAGAAAACAATTTCATTTACAATAGGAACTAAAAGAATCAAATACCTAGGAATAAATTTAACCAAGGATGTAAAGGATTTATACAGGGAAAACTACAAAACTTTGATAAACAAAATCAAAGAAGATCTAAATTAATGGAAGGACATCCTATGCTAATGGATGGGAAGATTAAATATTGTTAAGATGTTGATTCTACCCAAAATGATTTAGAGAGTCAACACAATCCCAATCAACATTCTAACAGCCTACTTTGCAGAAATTAAAAAGCCAATTATGAATTTATTTGGAGGGTAACTGGCCCCACATAGCCAAGAATATTTTGAAAATGAAGAACAAAGTTGGAGGACATATACTTTCTGACTTTAAAGTTTATTACAAAACTACAGTGGTCAAAACAGCATGGTACTGGCACAAGAATAGCTATATAGACCAATAGAATCAAATTGAGAGTTCCTAAATAGACCCTGACAGCTATGGCCAATTGATTTTTAAAATATACATATATTTTTTATTAGGGAGATTGTGAACTTACAAAGCAATCATGCAGAATGTACAGAATTGGCATACATCACCCCTCCACCAACACCTTGTATTGTTACAGAATATTTGTTATAGATTATGGAAGAACATCATCAGACTATTACCACTTACTGGTTATGGTCAATTTATTCTTGACAAGGCCACCAAATCCACTCAATTGGAAAAGAATAGTCTCTTATACAATTAGTGCTGAGAGAACTGGATATCCATATGTAAAAGAATGAAGGAGGACCCCTATCTAGCACCATGTACAAAAATTAACTCAAAATGGATCAAAGACCTAAATATAAGAACCAGGACTATAAAAATCCTATAATAAAATATAGGGAAGTATCTTCAGGATCTTGTGTTAGGCAATGGTCTCTTACACTGTACACCCTAAACACAAGCAACAACAACAACATAATAGATAAATGGAGCCTCATCAAAATTTAAAAAATTTTGCACCTCAAAGGACTTATTGCTAAAAAGAAAAGACAACCTACTCAATGAGAGAAAATATTTGGAAACTACATATCTAATATGGGTTTAATATGCAGAATTAATATTAAAAACCCTACAAATCATCAATAAAAAGACAAACAACCCAGTTAAAATGGGTTAAAGACTTGGACAGACAATTTGTCAAAGAGGATATATAAATGGTCAGAAAGCATATTAAAAGATGCTCAACATCATTAGCTATTAGGGAAATGCAAATCAAAACCACAATGAGATACCATTTCACAACCACTAGAGTGGCTACCATTAAAATGGAAAAAAAAATTATGAGTCTTGGAATTGATGTGGACAAATAGGAAAACTCATTCATTTTGTGTGAGAATGTAAAATTGTGGAACAGCTCTGGAAGACAGTTTGGCAGTTTCTCAGAAAGTTAAGTATAGAATTACCATATGACCTGGCCGTCCCTCTACTAGGTATATATCCAAAATAATTGAAAGCAGGCACTTGAGCAGTTATTTGCACATCAGTGTTCCTAGTGGCATTATTCACAGTTGCCAAAAGATGGAAGCAGTACAAATATTCATCAAATAATGAATAGATAAACGAAGTGTGGTATATACATACAATGGAATATTATCTTTAAAAAGGAATAAAGCTCTGATTCATGCAACAACAAGGATAAACCTTCAAAGCATCGTGTTGGGTGAAATAAGCCAGACAAAAAAAGACAAATATATGATCTACCTGATATGAAATAATTAGAATAAGTAAAATCATATAGTCACAATTTAGAATATGATTATCAGGGGCTGACTTGGTTGGGGATGGGAATTGGGGAGTTGATGCATAATTTGTACAAAATTTCTATTTAGGTTAATTGTAAAGTTTTTGAAATGGATGGTATTAATGATAACACAATAGTAATTAACAATGCTGAATTATATATTTGAATGAGGTTAAAAGGGGAAATTTTAGAATGTATATATGCTACTGGAATAAAATTAAAAGGTAAAGCAAAAGATAAAGCCTAGCACTGTACAACAGAATGACCACTTTTGTAAATAATGAGCTATAGCTAATAGTATAATTTTTTAAATGTTCTTTCATGAATTATAACAAATGTATCAAACTAATCTTAAAGATAGAATGGTACATGGGAAAAATGCTCCCTAATGTAACTTATGAACTCTAATAAATAGTACAATTTTAATATTCTCTCATTAATTGTAACAAAGAGACTACACTAATGCAAAATGTTAACAATAGCTGGGTATGTGGGAACGCTGTATTTTTCAAATGATTTCTCTGTAACCCTGTGTATTAGCCAAAGGGGTGCTGATGCAAAATACCAGAAATCGGTTGGTATTTATAAAGGGCATTTATTTGGGGTAGAAGTTACAGTTGCCAGACAATAAAACGCAAGTTACCTCCCTCACCAAAGTCTATTGCCACATGTTGGAGCAAGATGACTGCCAAAGTCTGCAAGGGTTCAACTTCCTGGGTTTCTTTCTTCCTGGGGCTTGCCTCTCTCTGGGCTCAGCTGCTCTGCTATCTCCACTAGGCCTGCTGATGACTATCAGGCAAATGGCTCTGTCCCTCTCCCTGGGGCTCGATTCTCTTCAGGTTCAGCTGCTCTGCATTCTCCCGTGTGTTTACTTCCCAGGCTCCAGCTCAAAACTCCAAATTCCTTCTCTGCAGTGCCGTTTCTCTGTGAGTCCCCACCCACCAAGGGGGCAGGGATGCAAGGTCCTACTGACATGTCCCAATCAAAGCCTTAATCATTATTTAATCAAGTAAAAGTGAAACTTCTGAATCTAATATAATATAATATGCCCAGAGGGACAGACCAGTTTACAAACATAATCCGATATCTATTTTTGGAATTAATAAACAATATCAAACTGCCACAACCTGAAAATTCTCTAATTAAAAAAATAAATATATATGACTGTTTACTATTATATTCCCCACATTTAGGATATACACAACATATTTATTGGTAACCTAATTTGCATGAAGCATTATAAGCATTATTGTGGCTCTTCAGGATACCATGGATATAAAATATAGAAATTCTTCCCACAAATCAGGATACAAAAATCCATTTTGCTCCTCACAAAATGAATGGAGAAAGATTATATATATACACACATGCACACACACACACACACACATAAACAAATAAAAATCAGTTAATGCTGAAACAGTGAAAGAAATAGAATAATTTGATAGATGGAGATGGGGTTGAAGAATACTTTAAATAAGGTGAGTCAAAGAGGTCAGAGAAGACCAATTGCATGAGATGTCATTTGTGATCATTGGAAAGTAAGAAAAAGAAACAAACATGTAAGGGGCAGGAGAGGGAGGTACAGTTTGGGCAAGGAATGTTGCCAAGAGATGTAACATTAAGTGCAAAAAGCCTGGACTCCTGGGTTTTATAGAAACAGAAGGCAGGCCTGTTGGAGAGCAGAGTGAGTTAGAAAAATAGGCATGTGTTTGAAGTGGTAAAAGTCGAGTTTATTCTAATGGCAATGAGAAGCCATGAGAAGGATTTAAGAAGGACAGAATTCACGGTGAGCAAAAGCATATTGAGTTCCTACTATGTGCTGGAAAAGATGAATTAATGCAATTAAAACTTTTATATGTTACATTATTTTGGTCCATAATTTTATATGTTTAAGTAAATTCCACATGATTAAATATACATATCTTGACCAGTTGCTTTTCTTCCTACTAACATTTGATCTGGATTCTCATCTCAGAGGTACACTAATCTGGAAGAGACAAGAAAACATTCAATCATGAGGTTGGAGTCAATTATATATCATAAGCATTCTTGTCAATCTCATTATTTATTTAACAAAATCTCATGTTTTAAAAGATGATTCCTACTATACATGGGAATACTAATTCTGTAGAGGGATCAAAGAATCTCACAAAATCTGGAGATGGTAAAAACTGCCCCAGGCACAAGTTAGAGGGCCTGAAAAACTAGAAATGATAGATGTTGCATTTAAACTAAAGAAACATTACAAGTGATCCATCCCTCTTTTTTAAAATATATTTTTATTACAGAAGTTGTGAACTTACAGAACAATCACACACCTGTGTAGAATTCCTATACAACAACTCTTCATCAACACACCACACCATTGTGGAATATTTGTTACAGATTATGAGAAAATATCATCAGACTATTACCACTAACTATGGTCCATAGCGTACATTTAACATATGTTTCCATACTCCCCTATTAACACAGTACATCTTTGGCATTGATGCAAGAATATTACAGTATTGTTGTAAACTTTAGTCCATAAATTATATTAATTATATTTTTCCCATGCTTCTCCACATTCCCACCACCCTGCAAATAGTGATGTACATCCATTCTAGTTCACAGAAGGACATTCTTGCATTTGTAATAATAACCACAATTCTCAGCCATCTCTGGGTTCATTGTGTTATTCAGTGCCTAGATTATTTTCTAGCTTTCTTTCAATTGGCATTTACATCCCTAGACTACCCTTTCTATCTCAATCCCACTTATGGACCAGCTACTACTCACTATAATGCATTACTATCAATTCTATCCATTTCCACACATTTACAGTCAAGTTAATTAAAACTTCTAAATACATTAAGCATCAGTACTCCTTCACTGTCTTCCTTTTATATCCTAATAACCTACACTCTAGGTTTTAACTCCACGCATTTATTCTTTGTATTTAGTTCATATTACTGAGACCATGCAATATTTGCCCTTTTGTGTCTGGCTTATTTCATTTAGCATAATGACTTTAAGATTCATCCATGTTATCATGTGCCCCAATTTTATTTCTTCTTACTGCAGCATAGTATTCCATCTTATGTATATACCACATTTTGTCCATCCATTCATTGGCTGATGGACACTTGCCTTGTTTCCATCTTTTGGCAATTCCACTATGAACATCAGTATGCAGATGTCTGTTCGTGTCACAGTTTTCAGTTCTTCTGGATATATTAGGAATATATCCAGAAGAACTGAAAACTGGATTTAGCTTCCTGAGGAACCGCCAAAATGTCTTCCATAGAGGCTGCACCATTTTACATTCCCACCAACAGTAAAGGAGTGTTCCTATTTCTCCACATCCTTTCCAGCACTTATTGTTTTGTGTTTTTTAAATAACGGCTGTTCTATGAGGTGTGAGATGATATCTCATTGTCATTTTGATTTGCATTTCCCTAATAGCTAGTGATTTTGAACATTTTTTCATGTGCTTTTTGACCAGGTATTTTCTCTTTGGAGAAATGTCTAAGTCTTTTGCCCATTTTTTAATTGGAGTGCTTGCTCTTTTATTGTTGAGTTTTATGACTTCTTTATATAGAATAGAAATCAAACCCTTATTGAATATGTGGTTTCCAAACATTTTCTCCCTTTGAGTGGGCTGCCTTTTCACCTTCTTGAGACCCATCTCTTTTTTAAACTCTCCTTTTGCATTCTTTTTTGTTTCTAGCAATAATGGATAAAAAAAATAAATTTCAGGAAATTTCATGTTGTAAAGTGATGATAAGTTCAGAACTTCATCCAAATAACAAACTGGTACACTGCATTCAAAGCATTGCATTAATAGAGACTATATTAAGTATGCTTGCTTTATTGATTAATGCTACATTTGTTTTCCCTTCCATTTCTTACCCAAAAAAGTTTATGTCTTTCAACTCCAATATATTAAAGTCAGCTTTTAGAGTGCTGATCTAATTCCAACATGTATATTTGGATGACTTTAATGATAGCCCTTTCCAGAATACCTATGAGATTTTGATGGCCTTAGAAATTGTGGATTTATCTTTATTTTATCTGCAGGAATAACATCCCTGTCATGCTAGTCTTCCATTCCCTATCTGTGTGGCCATTTTTCTACCAACCAAAAGTCAAACCCTGCCTCAAGTTCTGAGGCTGATTCTCTCTTAATCTAAGGTAATTTAAATTCTAATAAATAAAATAAGTCAGGTGGAGGTAATTCTTAGTTAGGTACCAAGGATTTTTCTTATTCTTATGACTAGTCTTTGACCTTCTACTCATTCTAACAACAATATAGTTTTTTCCCTCTAATAAAGGAGTTTACCCTCTTGAAAATTTGCCAGATTTTCAGTTACTCCAAAACATTTCTTTGACGATTAAGTTTATCATATTCCCCTTCTCATGTTTTTTTTTTTAGTAAATATCACTAATTAAATTAAGATTTGAAAACCTAAGTATAAGAACCTCAATAAGCATTTCTTCTTAGAATATTTTAACTCTGAGAAAGCCAGCATACTCTCTAGAAGTTACTAAGTCATTCTCAGATGGCTAATCAGGTTGAAAATTATTTTATACACAAAAGTTAACTATTATACGTGGCAAGTGCTAACCAATACACACAGGACGTGGAAGGAAAACATTACTAAAACTGAAAAGCACCTGTAGGGGAGTTGCCCTTCACATCACATTCTTTCAGAGTGGCTACAGTTGCTGCTTGAATGACTTCAAAGAACACAGGAAACAGGAGAGAATGACCTAATGTTCAGCCTTGTCCCCATGGTGGAGGGCATCACGTGTAATTTGTTTCAAACCACCTGAACAAATAGGCTCCAGCTAGGCTTATCTAAAAAGAAAATTCAATATCAAAAGAGCCAAAAAGAGAAAAAATTTCTGAGGGAAGAAGAGTTTCCAAATAATAATGTGGGAGAATGGAGAGTTAGAGATGTTGACTCAGAAAGTATTGAACTCCAAGATGAAGGGACACATTCCAAGTGCATACTTCATACAGGAAAATTCCCTCCCTCCCTCCCTCTCCCCCTCCTTCCTTCTCTGCATCCCTTCCTTCTTTCTTCCCTCCCTTCCTTCTTCCTCCCTCCCTCCCTCCCTCCCTTCCTTCCTTCCTTCCACATTTTTCACTTTTTCCCTGTAACTTGGTCCCTCTCCTCCTTATTGTCTGATGACCTGAAGACACCTAACGTTCCATCTGATAAGAAGCACACAGGAGTTGTATCCTTGATTAATTTGTAGTATCTGCAATAATGGAGTCATATTAAAGGCCCTAATCAGGTCACATATTCTTTATTCTTTTCTCCCACTGTCCCATATTCCCCTTCAAGTAAATCCTACTATCTTCTAGTGTTTTCCACTTTAAGTATCTGCCAGGCATATAAAGGGACTCATAGAATGAAAGACCGTGGAATTCATGGAGGACCATGGAAATTTTCTAACTTAACCAGATAAAAAGGATTCCTTGAAAACTTGGTAATTAAATTACAGGTCAACCTCTACTATAAATTTCACTTTCCTGAACAATTGCATGAAGAAAGCATATTAAATCATATTCATTGTTACATTTCCTTTCTAATCTCTATTGTGAACTGCTTATTCAGTTCTCTACTTCTGATACTTAGAATTGTAACTGGGCCATAGTAAATATTTAGTAAGTATTCAATAGAATTAAATTGAAATACATGTTATTTGAAATATATTTTGCTTTTATTTCTTATTTCTTCTTCAAAAACAGACATATTTTCAAGAGCAGCTTATAATGGGCAAAGTGAGTTACAGATTTGACTTAATGTTCTAGGCAATCTGGGTATCTTACTCCCTTCTTCATAAAATACAGTAAAATAAAATAATTCTCTTTAAATTCTCCTTTATTTTTATTTAAACATAGTAAGGGAGAGTTCAGAGTTCATACAGCTTGAGAGACCTAATACCTTGGATTTAGAGAATGGCAAATATAAAGCAAAGAAAAAGTGCTGTGAAAAAATTAAAGTAAAATTCATACCCTATATATGTTTAAAAACTATACAGAGAGATAATTTTCTGTCCATTTATGATGCAAGGGATACTCAGTCTCCAGGGTGACATCTCAGAGAAAGCATATGGTGCAAGCACAAAGGAAGACACTTTATGCCACATAAGGGGATGAGTTCATGTCACTACTGGGTCTTGCCCACAGCAGCTTGCAAGATAAAGGACGAGGCTGGAGGCTGGAGGCTGGAGGGTGGGGAAGAGGAAGGTCATTCCAGGCAAAGGGGCATCACCTACAAAGGCCTGAAGCATGGCATACTCGGGAAAATGCAACGAGTACTGTGCAGATGGAACTTGAAATAATAAGGCACAAGCATGGGGTGGGGGGCGGGTGGCAGAGTAGCAAACCAGGGCCTGGTCATGATCTCTTATTTGACTTCTTGTCTTGAAAAGGTGGCTAAGGTGAGCAACTCCTTTCAAGGGCTTGCCTTCACAATGAGGGCACACTAAATTTTAGGGAGAGTAGACAGCTGACCACACTGCTTCCAAATGCTGGAGGCTACTTCCTTTCTTTAAGCCATCTTGCCTTATTTCACTCTGCTTTTGCACTTTCAATCCAAGCACTAGAGACTCAACAGAGAACCTTCTTTAAAACAAATAATAACAAAACTAGTTTCCAGAGAGTAAAATATTAAATCCACCATCCCATAAATCACATCTCTTTCCAACTGATAATGAATTGGAAGACAGGACTAATTTTAGAGGCTGGGGCACTAGCTGCAAAAGATGATCCTGCTTAGGCAGACTTAGAATTGATGAACTGAAAAACCAAGGACGACATGTAGGCAGGCAGGAATGAAGAACCTGGACAAATTGTCCCAAGTAAATGAGGGAGACACACACAGAGTGGAAATCAAGCTAATTTAATTATTAAACATCTATTAGTGCTTACTCTGAATCTTGTAAAATGTGCTGTGAATTTTGCAAAATTGCACAGGGCAGATCCACTGCCAGAAAAACCTCTCTCCATTCTCAGAAAAATATCTGGATGCCTAGAAGCAGAGAGTCTAAATTACTAAGTATCTGGTTTGGGGCTGTGGTTTTATTTCTGCCTTCTACCTCTTCTTTCTGTGCTGGGTAACAGGCATGGACTCTTAGGTAAGACAGGTACAGCATCCTGTAAGGCACTATGGAGCAAAGCCTAGAAGCCTCAGAGTCTAGCTCTGCTAATTCTCAGCTGAGTGACCATCATCAAATTTCTTAACCATTCTTTCCCTCAGTTTCCTCACTTGTAAAGTGAGGTTAATAACATTTCATTCCTCATAGATTTGTTGAATGGTGTAATGGTTTTAATACCTGCAAAATTCTTGACAGATTCTGGTATCCAGGAAACTCGTTAATGCTGTAGAAAATGTTGCTGCAAATTATTTCACCCAGGCACTGTGTAATTAAAGGAGCAATATGAATGAAGCCATAGCACTCTTATGTGACTCTCATAGAAACCATTTAACTGAGGAAGAGAAGCTCACTTTTTTTTTTTTTTACTTTATTCGGTCACTTTTAGACATCATAAATGCCCCAAAGCTAACAGTTTGAAAAACAGTTTTTGTAAAGATGATGTTTGGTCACTCAGACCTTAGCTTATGCTGTGGTGATCTAAATACTGTAGATGGGGCAAAGAAAACAAAACAAATATATAAAAAATGGGATTATGTCCCCATCACAAATTTCTGCTGGGTAAGAAAGCTTAGCTGATCGAGTTATGGTAGTTCAGCTCCATTAGTGTGAGGGTTTCTGATTATTACTTTATTGTCAAGACAGGCATTATATGTTAGCTTCCCAGCAGTAGAACCTCCCACGCTGGGGCTAAGGAGGCCACAGATGAGTCTAGGAAATCTGCCCTGGGATTGTCATTTCACTTAGCCTGTCTTGTGCTGTGAGGGAGAATTCTCAGAGTTGGCAGCTTGGAGCCCTTTGCATCACTCAGCACTTATCGTGCCCCAAGTCCATCTAACGTTGGCAACAGGCATGAGGAAGACTGTGGAAGATCTTCCCCATGCCCTCCCCATCCTCCTATCTCTCTGGTGAGGTTCAGCTCAATGTGGGGTTGTGGGGCAGAGGTGCTGAACTAATCTTATTTGTCTAGGGATGAATTTGAATAGACAACAGGAACTCAAGATTATTTTAAACCTGTTCTTCATTTGCTGTTTGTTCTTTGGAGTTCTTTTGAAAAGGGCAGTGCGTGTATCCAGTTGAAGGGAGGGACACAAATAAATAAATAAATCTTTTTAAAAATTATTTTAGAAATATTCTGTGGTTTATCTGCTGCTGTCTGTGGACGTTCATACTGATCATGGACATAACACGTGAAAGAACATTTTAACCTTCCTGTAATCTGTCTTTCTTATCATGTGGAGACAGGAATTCATACTGAGGCCTGGCTACTCATAAAATGTATTTGCGCAAATTTCCGGGTAAATTCATTGTGAATGTTAAAAGTGAGTTCGCTTATTACTTCTGTCAAATTAGTCAAAATATGCAAATTCCCATATCTCCGTATATATATAGATAGATAGACCCATGTCTCGCCAGTCTCTTATTTTTCTATTTTCTTTGGCTTCTTTTGAAGCATGTCTCATAGTCACAATTATTAGCAGAGAAATAATGTGATAAACACAGGTGAGTTGATAATTTGACTCAATTAGCAGATGAGACACTTTCTCTGTGAATGACAAATAGGTCCTTCTCCATCATTTAGCAGGAAGACTGCCAATGGAACAATCAGAAAATCTGCATTGTTGTCCCAGTTCTGTCGTTCTTTATGTGTGAATTGGGGCAAGTCACTTCATTTGTACTTTTGTCATCTATAAAATGATTTCTAGTAGGTTAGATCAAACATCTCAAGCGCCTCTTTAAACACCAGAACTACATGGTCCCAAACTAAGAGAAGAATTTAGGGCCATTTACTCAAATGTAATCTGAGAAGATTAAACAAATTTTGCAGAACTGGGGCCAATTTAGCTGCATTTTTCTATTTTTAAAGTTTGCACAACAATTCCACAAAGCCTTTATATGCTACAATAAGTTCCAAACATTCGTTCAAACTGTTTCTTCATCCCTTTCACTTCTGTCTGAACTCCCATTACACTTGCAGTTGATATCACAGATTCTAGTTTGTGTTAGTTTATTATTATTATAAAAATAATGCACATATTGCCAAATCAACTGGAACTAAAATATATAGAATGAAAATATATTTCCCTTTAAATCTAAATCAATTGTTCCTTGATTAATTTTACACGCCCACACACAAATGCATATAATGAGATTTTCTTTTATATTTTTTGATTTAACAATATACCTTAAAGATCTTTCCATATCAGTACATACAGATTTCTCATATTCTTTTTAAATGGTGATCTATATTTGAATATTTTATAATTCTTAATCAGTTTTCTTTTGATATGCATTTGGCTGTTTTTGTTTTTTTCTTTTATAAATTTGAGTGATTATGGCTACATTGCTCTCCAAACATACAAATTTCAACACCCATCATCACACACTTGGCAAGTCTTTGATTATCATTTTTTTCAATCTGAAGGTACAAAAGTCTTCTCATTGCTTTTTACTTTGAGTTTCTTTAATATTGTATGAGAGTAACCATCTTTTCATATCTTTATAAGCCACTGGTATTCTTCTTTTCTATGGACTGCTGAATCAATTTTTCTCCCTTTTCCAATGGATTTTGTTTTTTTTTAATGACTTGTGTAAATTCATTATTAAAAAAATAATCTTATTTTTTTCACTTGCACTGTCTTAACTAAGGGATACATGAAATTACCTATTATTCATAACTCTCTACATCTATAATTTTTGCTTCATAAATCTGGTTACTGTGTTATTAGATGCAGAGATATTCATAAGTGTTATACCTTTCTTGTAAATTGTGGATTTTAGCATTAAAAATGTTTTGTTTGTCATGTTTAATGCTTTCTGACTTGAACTTTATTTTGTCTTATATTACAATCACTACTCCAGCTCTCTTATTGTTTCCTTAGGCTTGTATACTTTTATTCTTCCCTTTATTTCTTGTGTATTGTTTTAGGCATTTCTTTCTTTACTTTAGATGTTTTTATTTAAGAAATAAACTATAGTTAGGCTATGTTCTTTTGAACCAAACTGAAAATCTATTTTTTAAAATATATGAGCTAAGTACATTAGTATTTATTAATATTACCAACATATTTGATCTCCACTCTGTTATAATATTTTTAAATATGTATATTATATTGTATTAATTATGCTTCTTTCACTATTAAATTTTATTTATTTGCCTATTATTATTGTTAATTATTGTATTTAGAAGGTACATCTCATTTTTCTTTTTCAAGATGGCTTTAGTAATTTGGTGCCCCTTACTCTTCCATATAAATTTGATAATTGGCTTTTCCATTCCTGCAAAGAAAAAAAGAATATTTTTTTCAAAGAACCTGCTCTAACACATTCGTGCTGTTTGCCCAACTTATTTATCAACTTGGCTTAGATCTCTGACTAGTCATAAACTACTCAATAAATTTGCTAAAATAGTCTCTGAATGCTGGACATCTTACTTTTTTGATTCACTAGTCTGCCATTCTTCTTGGATCACATATTCATATTTTATGTTATCATATTTTATCACTCAAGCTTCACTCTTCTCTCTCTCTGCAGTCCCTCATCAGAGGCACCCCTTAATCTACTATTGCTTTTTGCAGAGGTGGGGGACCATTGCAGAGAGGAAGGTAACCAAACAACAAGAGGCTTTTCAGATCTCAGCAAACAACAGTGGTTCTCATCATTTTCTTCCCAGAAACTTTGAAGAAAAATTTCTCTGTAGCAGATGACCTAAGGGACCACTGTGTTCAAGCCCAGGTTTATGACTTCTTACCCCAAAACCACCATCACTTCTTTTCCATAGAGTTCTGAAGAGGGTCATTAAGTTTCACAATCCTGATTTAAATCCCTCATTATACTCTTTTTAACTTCTCCATTTTTTGTGGTACAAACACCGCTAAGACCAGATGTAAAATGAATTCAAAGCAAATACTATCTATCATTACAGATGGGAAATTTCCCCTGGGAGGAAGAATAGATTTTAAAGATGAAGGGTGAACATTCTGGTGCTGAAAGCATCTTTATGGTCATATCAGAGTCAGGTTGTTATGGAAGTCAAGTTTTCCTGTGAACCTTTCTCTTGGAAAATGCACTGGCACAGGTGTGAAATGATTTTCCACTTTTATTGAGACTCCCTGAAGAGGTTTGTTCTCATTTGGACACAGTTCATGCTTTGCTACCACTAGCATCCAGTTTACCCATGTTTCCAATAAATCTTGGTGCCTGTTTTCACTTAAGTGGATGTATATGAATCCATTCATATGTGAATTCTACATGCCCAGGAAACTTTTCAAACCTTTTGTGTAATTAATTTACACATACATGTTAGCTGTTTTATTAACCAACTTCCCTATCTCCAGATGGAATTCTAGCCAAAGTATTTGGACAATTCACCAAGAAAGGAAGAGGAAAGGGTGTGAAGAGTGAACTCTGTGAAAGAGAAAGACTAATAATGTACAATATCACAAAGCTTTCAAGTTTGTCATTTCTGTCACCATGATAAAGTTTATTGTACTGGGTCAATAAAATTATCAGTTTGCATCAAAATATGGTTCTTCTTTTCCAGGACTCTGTATATAAAAGAAAAATTGCTAAAAAGGTTAAATTTCACCTGTTTGAATCCATTTCAGAACTAAGATCTTGGATTTTTTTATATTAATGCAATTCCTTTTAAGTTGACAGATGTTTTCAGCCAGTACTGATTCTTGATATAATAATTTCACAAATGTGCTTTTGTTAATGAAGTAGTAAACAGATGTCATTTCTGGTTTCTGAACTTAGCACCTTTAAAATTCAGAGGGACTATTTTTTCTAGTATTTAAGTGTTTTCCATCAGTGTTTATTCTCTCTAAAATTTGGTCCAATTAGTCTTCTTTCTTATACTCCTCACATACTTTTATATAAATGTATATACATACATATATATATATATATATACACCAAGAGGAAATTGTTTGGAATTTGAGAACACCCAGATTGAAATAAAATATGACCAATGACTTTTAAAGATGTATTACTATTCTTAAAAAATTCCCAAAATAAATTATATTTGTTACTATCATGTTTGTATTTCTTTTCAGAACTACACTAGATATGCAAATATGCTTCCTCATTTTTGCTATCCTAATCTAACAGAGGAGAATGCAAGTCCTTTGGAAAGGAAGTTGTAGTTATTTCCAGGCTTCTAAATTCAGAGCAAACTATGGGAACTTTTAGAATCACTAACATTCTTAATGCCCAAGTTATTCCCTCACATAAACAGAGGTTCAGTTTGATTGTAATTAGAAGATTATATTGTTCAGGGTCAGAAGACACTTTCTGGCACTAGCAAATATTTTAGGGAAAGCTCCAACTTATTTTCATCTTAGAAAAAAATCTAATTGCAAAAATGCAACAATCTAGATAGATGGTATAGGATGACTGCAATCGAATGACTTATGCTTTCCTATCTAAACATCAGTGATGTCTCAATTGACAGACTTGACAATTGATCATAAAAATATGCTCATACTTGGCAGGGGGAGAGGCAAAACATCTGGTTTAATAGATTTTGATGCACAGACAGGAATGTCAATCACCTTCAGATTGGATTGTTTGGATAGGATATTAAATAGAAATTTGAAGATCTGATTATTAAAATGGCAAAGCAATCCTTTATAATGGCCAAAGGGATAAACATCATTTGGGAAGTAGGGGAAAGCCAGTTTTAAAATATGTAGTTCAGAAACTCAATCCACTTCCTTCGAAGTGAGGGATAAGTGTTTTGTCTATTTTTTTCTCTTTTTCTTTTACCCTTCAAAAATGATTCCCAGCCCAAGGGATATATGGCTTTCTAAATACAATTGCCAGCAGAGGATGTGGCTCAAGTGTTTGAGCAGCTGCCTCCCCTATGGGAGGTCCCTGGTTCTGTTCCGGTGCCTCCCGGAAAAAAAAAAAAAAAAGACAAAGAGAAAACAACAAACAAAACAAATAAAAGGAAAAAAAAAAAGACCGCTTAGGGAGGACTATGTGGCTAGGTGGTTGAGTGCCAGCTTCCCACGTTCGGCTTCCCCCTTTCGAGGTCCTGGACTCAATCCCTGTCTGGTCCCTCAAAAATAAATAAATAAATAAATAAATACAATGGCCACTGTTGCCTGATGCCCAGAGCTGGAGTCTGAACTGACTTGTTATTTGGCATGCTCCTTTACAAGTGCCCTGAAAAACAATCATCACTTTGACACATTGTTGTAAATTAGCCTTCAAGATATCCAAGCAAAAGAATTAGAAGAGATATGCAATAATAACAATGATGTAAATATTAATTGGGAAAGAGGTAGTTGTATAGCAGTTTGAAAATTCATAAGAACTATCTTCAGATTGCCATTAAGCTGCATTTAACGTTTGTATATGCATAAATATATTAGAAAGAACATCAAGATAAGTAAAATTGCTTTATTGGAAGGACATACTTAGAAGTTCAGCATCTTAAATAGTAGAAAGACCACCAGGACAGTTTTTTGAGATAAATGAGCAAACTCATATCTTTAATTTAGATTAATACCTTGCTTTTTTTTTTTTTAAAGATTTATTTATTTATTTATTTATTTATTTATTTAT
>JAQZBX010050649.1:0-19598 GCA_029593785.1 Cabassous unicinctus | reverse complement strand
GTTTTCAGTAGGTACTGAGGATTGAACCTGGGACCTCATATATGGGTAACAGGCACTCAACCACTTGAGCTACATCTGCTCCCCAGTTTTCTTTCTTTTGATATAAAATTCAAAATGAATAGAAAATGCATGAATCATAAGTGTACATTTGCTGAATTTTAACAAATGTATAGCCTATGTAACTCAAACCCATATCAAGATATAGAATATTATCAGCATCCAGAAATTTCCTCATACTCTTTCTATTGCTTACTCCAGATACAACCACTATTCTGATTCTTTTCCACCATAGATCTGATTTCCTTTTTCTAGAAGAGATGGGATCATACAGTAGGTACTCTTTCCTAAAAGGCTTCTTTCACCAGCATAATATTTTTCAGATCTGGTCATGTTGTTGCTTGTATCAGTACTTCAATTTTTAAAATTACTGAGTAGTATTCCATTGTATGAATATTCCAGTTTATCTATTCTCCTATTTATGGACAGCGAGATGTTTTCAGTTTGGGGGTATAATGGCTAAGTTCATGTGTCATCTTGGCCAGGTTATGGTGTCCAGTTACTTAGTCAAGCAAACACTGGCCTGATTGTTACTATGAGGATATTTCATGGATTCAAATAATCAGTAAGTTGATTGCATCTATGGCTGATTACATCCAGAATCAACTGAGGAGATGGCCTTCAACAATGAGAGAAGTCTCATCCAATCAGTTGAAGGCCTCAAAAGGAGAAGTGATAATTTCAGCAGCCAGAAGGGAGAATTTCCCTCTCTACTTCAGCCACCCAACTTTTCCTGGGGAATTCATTAAAAACCTTAATTGGAGGGAGTGGATGTGGCTCAGGTGATTGAGCACCCACCTCCCACATGGGAGGTCCTGGGTTCAGGTCCCAATGCCTCCCGAAAAAAACAAAAACAAACACCAAGCAAACAAACAAACAAAAAAAACCAACTCGGGGAAGCCAATGTGGCTCAGTGGTTGAGCACCGGCTTCCCACATACCAGGTCCTGGGTTCTGTTTCCCTAGAGAACCCTGACTAATACAGGAGGTATTATGAGTAAAACTGCTCTGAATATTCTTTTTGTGGACATTTGTTTTCATTTGTCATGGGTAAATGCCTAGGATTGGAATTGCTGGATCATAGAGTAGGTGTATGTCTAGTTTCATAAGAAACTGCCAGATATTTTTCTCACCAACAATGTATTAGCGTTCTGGTTGCTCCATATGCAGGCTAACATTTGAAATTGTTAGTCTTTTTCATTTTAGCCATCCTGGTGGATGTGTGGTGGCATCTCATTGTGTGTGTGTTCTTTTTAATGTTCTACAGTTGGTTTTTTTTTTAATATAGCTTTTTATTAGAGAAGTTGTAGGTTAACAGAAAAATCATGTAGAAAATAGAGAGTTCCCATATACCAAGTCCTCCTATTAACACCCTGCATTAATGTGCATATACCAACTTTTACCACGTTTTGTTTATCCATTCATCTGCTAGTGGACACTTGGGTTGCTTCCACCTTTTGGCTATTGTGAATAATATTGTTATGAACATTGATGTGCAAATATCTGTTCATGTTCCTGCTTTCAATTATTTGGGGTATATACCTAGAATTTGGATTTCCAGACCATATGGTAATTCTATGTTTAACTTTCTGAGGAGCTGCCAAACTTTTCCACAGTGGCTGCACCATTTTACATCCCCAACAAAAATGTATGAATGTTCCTAATCTCCACATCCCCCCCAACATATGTTATTTTCCATTTTTTAATAGCAGCCATTGTAATAGGTGTGACATGGTATCTCATTGTGGTTTTAATTTGCATTTCCCTAATGGCTGATGATGATGAGCATCTTTTCATGTGCTTATTGGCAACTGTATATCTTCTTTGAAGAAATGTCTATTCAAGTCCTTTGCCCATTTTTTATTTGGGTTGTTTTGTCTTTTTGTTGTTGTAGCAGTCCTTTATATCTTCTGGATATTAACCCTTATTAGATATATGGTTTCTGAATATGTTCTCCCATTCTGTAGGTTGTCTTTTCAATTTCTTGGTAATCTTCTTTGATGCAGCTGGCCCATTCTTGCCTGATGTGGGGTTCTTCCAATGAGCAAAATTTACTTGAGGACTCCTAATAACTTGACTTCTATTTTCAGGGAATTATACTGTGGTCTAAGGCTCTTCCTACATAATCCTTTTTCTCTTTCTTCTTTCATGGGTGTATTAGTCAGCCAAAGAGGTGCTGATGCAAAGTACCAGAAATCTGTTGGTTTTTTTAAAGGGTATTTATTTGGAGTAAAAGCTTACAGTTACAAGGCCCTAAAGAGTCCAACTCGAGGTAACCATAAGAGGTACTTTCTTACCCAAGTCAGTTATCACGTGTTGAGGTAAGATGGCGGGCCTGATCTCTCTTTCCTTCTTCCTCTTAAGGTTCCATGGGCCCAGCTTCTTCTGATCTCAGCTGTAGGCTGGCATAGGATTTCTTTCTTTCTGGGCTTCCTCAGCTCAGCTGCTTAGTTCTCTTCAGCTGCAAACTATCAGGCAAATGGCTCATCTTTCTTCCTGGGGCCGCAGGATCGAAGTTCTCTCCTCTGCTGTGTCTATGGGGCTCTCCTTCTTCCTGTGCCTTCTGCTGTGTGTCTTCTTGAGTGAATGTCAGTTTTTATAGCCCGCCAAGGGGATGGGGACTTAAACTGAGCTATGCCCTACTGATGTGGTCAAATTAAAGCCCTAATCTTAACATAATTTAATCAAATACATCTCAGCTAAATCAAATACAATCAAAGGGTATAACACCCAGAGGAACAGACCAGTTTAACAAACATAATCCTTCTTTTTGGAATTCATAAATAATATCAAACTGCTACCATAAGTATTAGAGCCATATCATAGACTGAAGACTTCCTCTCTGTATTTCTATTCCCTCCCCCTTTAGCCTTCAGAAGTGGTTTTCCCAATAAATGTCTTGCAAAGCTAATCCAGTTCCAGTGTCTGTCAATTTAAAATTAGTGGGAAATAACAGATTATTAGGGAAGCGTGGGAATAAATATATAACTATTGGAGAATAATTTATTTGCAATAAATATGGCTAACAAGGAGTTAATAAGCTTACTTCATAAAATTCTTACACATCAATAAGGAAAATGGTGAGATCTTCCAATAGAGGGGAAAAACATGAATAGATCATTTACAACAAGTTGGCTGACATTTTCCTCTGGAAGTCATGCCTATATATTTTTTCATACCAGCAAAAATGAAGCAAAAAAGGAACAACATGAGGACATTGGAGTAGAAAGTCAGGTGGACATCAGACAGCTGACAAATTATCACTGTCAAAAGGACATGTATGGAGAGTTCTGGGAATAAAGCATTGGAGTAGATAGGCAGGGCTCAATTCTCTTATAAAAACAACAGGAAAAGAGCCAAAAGCTGTTTAAGGGACCTGCTTTGGGGGTTAGCAGACAAGGACGGTGCTACACAACTCCCAGGAGGTTGAGGGACAGAGAGAAGAAGAACCTGAAACAACAAATGTGAGTTACCAAACATTGTGGGGGCTGGGAAGGGCTCCCCTTTCCCACCCCCAAGATATTAAGCCAGGGTAAAACCCCTGGCTCACTGCAGCCAACTGTAAGGGGAACAGACATCTCCCTCCCTATCAGCTGTTATGAGGTGAAAGGGAAGGGGAGTTGGGGGGCTTCTCTTCAGTGAATTTGGCCAGCTTTCAATCTCGGCTCTGGACAGTAAAGCAAAGACTGAAACACGTCAGTGGAAAGGTGCTCTGATGAGCGCCATCTTCTGGCTGGTCTAGAAATTGCATGGACAAAAACTGCTTTTGAGTCTCTCTCTATTCTAACTCTTGGGAGAAAATCTATACCCCATTAGTGAGTCCCTGGCCAGATTTTGATAACTTAAGCTGGGTAATTTTAAAGACTTAGAATAAAATGAACCAAATTTCAAAGAAGAGCTACGAGAAAAAAAAATAGGCAAGAGAGAGAAATTCGCCATCAGGGTAAATTCACCAACATATTCAGATGCCTATACATCAGCAAAAAGTTACAAGCCATACTAGGAAACAGGAAGAGATGGCCCAGCCAAAGGAACAAACCAAATATTCTGAAGAGATACAGGATTTAAGACAATTAATCAATAACAATCACACAAATCTTCTAAATCCATTCAAAGAATTGAAAGAAAACATGACTGAAGAGATAAAGGATATTAAGATGACACTGGGAGAGCATCAAGAACATTCTGAAAACCTGCAAAGAAAAGTAACAGAACTTATGGGAATGAAAGACACAATGGATGAGATTACAAATACATTAGAGGCACATAACAGCAGATTTGAATTGCTTGAAGACAGAATTAGTGATTTCAAAGACAGAACTGGAAAAGACAAGAGAACAGAAAGAGAAAAGAATGGGAAAAATGGAACAGGGTCTCAGGGAATTGAATGATAATGTGAGACACACAAACATATACATTATTGGTATAACAGAAGGAGAAGAGAATGAAAAGAGGGCAGAAAGAATATTTGAGGAAATAATGACCAAAAACTTCCTAACCCTTATGAAAGAGACGAATATCAATATCCAAGAAGGACAGTGCACTCCAAACAGAATAAATCCAAATAGACCTATCCCAAGACACCTACTAATCAGAATGACAAATATCAGAGATTAAGAGAGGATTCTGAAAGCAGCAAGAGAAAAACAAAGCATTACATACAAGGGACCCTCAATAAGATTAAGTGCCGACCTCTCATCAGAAACCATGGAGGTGAGAAGAAAGTGGTATGATGTATTTAAGGTACTGAGAGAGAAAAACTGCCAGCCAAGAATTCTGTATCTGGAAACACTGTCCTTCAAAAATGAGGGTTAGTTCAAAGTCTTCACAGACAAACAAAAGCTGATAGGATATGTTACCAAAATATCAGAATTACAAGAGATACTAAAGTGAGTCCTGCAGCCTGAAAGGAAAAAACAAGGGTGAGAGACTTGGAGAAGAGTGTAGAAATGGAGATTATTAGGAAGGGGAAATTAAAGGGTAAAAAGACAGATAATAGTATGATATGACAACAGAAAGCCAAAGGACAAAATGGATGGAGTAAGTCATGCCTTTACAGTAATAATATTGAATGGTAATGGCTTCAACTCCCCAATCAAAAGACATAGACTGATAGAATGGATAAAAAAAATATGAGCCATCTATATGTTGTCTACAAGAGACTCACCTCAGATGTAAGGACACAACCAGGTTAAAAGTGAAAGATTGGAAAAAGATATTCCATGCAAATAGTAACCAAAAAAGAGCTGGAGTAATGATACTAATATCGGACAAAATAGATTTTAAATGCAAAACTGTTATAAGGAATGAAGAAGGTCATTATATATTAATAAAAGAGGCAATTCACCAAGTAGAAATAATTATAATAAATATTTATGCACCTAACCTGAGTGTCCCAAGATACATGAGACACACACTGGCAAAACTGAAGGGAGAAATAGATGTCTCTACAATAGTAGTTGGAGACTTCAATACACCACTGTCAGGATTGGATAGACATCTGGACAGAGAATAAATAAAGAAACAGAGAGCATGAATAATATGATAAATGAACTAGACCTAAAGAAATCTATAGAGCATTGCACCCCAAAAGAGCAGGATATACATTCTTTTCAAGGGCTTATGGATCATTCTCCAAGATAGATAATATGTTGAGTCACGAGACAAGTCTCAATAAATTTAAAAAGATTGAAATTATATAAAACACTTTCTCTGATCATAACAGAAAGAAGCTGGAAATCAATAATGGATGGAAAAAGGGAAAATTCATAAATATATGGAGATTAAACAACACACTCTTAAATAATCAGTGGGTCAAAGAAAAAAATTGCAAGTGGATTCAGCACATATCTTGAAATGAATGAAAATAAGAACACAACACATCAAAACCTAGGGGATACTGCAAAGGCAGTGCTGAGAGGGAAATTTATAGCCCTCAATGCTTACATTAAAAAAGAAGAGTTACTGCACCTGGAGGAACTAGAAAAAGAACAGCAAACTAACTTCAAACCAAGCCATAGGAAAAAAATAGTAAAGATCAGAGCAGAAGTAAATGAAATTTAGAACAAAAAAAAAACAGTAGAGGGTATCAGCAAAACCAAAAGTTGGTTCTTTGAGAAGATGAACAAAATTGACAAACCCTTAGCTAGACTAAAAAAGAAAAAAAGAGAAAAGATGAAAATAGTGTCATACTTTGGTACTCGACTGCTTTGAAACTCATTGAATTTGGTGTTCGACGTATTTTGACATAAAAACTCATCATTTGTTTGGTACTTGACGCACAAGTACCAAATTTGTCAGTGTCGGTTGCCTCATGACTCGCTATTCTTTCCAGGCGAAACAAAGGGTCATGCGGTAGTCACATGGTAGCTCTTGCCCTGTGCACATCCCATTGTGGTCTTATCTTAGCTTCTGTGGTCATTTTGTGTATTTTTGCATTTTTTTCCCTCATCATGGGTCCTAAGAAAATGAACAGTGATAGCACTGAGCAGGAAAGAAATTACTTCACACCACCATTGAGGGGAAAAAAAAAAAAAAAAGGTAAATATGAGTGGTATTTGCATTACTGATCATGCTAGGGAATACAGTATGCCTAGAACATTAAGGAAAAAGAAGTGATAAAAAAGGCTGGTATTGTGAAAGGAGTTAAAGCAATAACAAAGCAGCATTCCCAAACACTCGAGGAAGTTGAAAAGCTGTTATTAATTTGGGTAAACGAGAAGAAGTTAGCAGGCAACCGTGTATCTGAAGCCATGATATGTGAAAAAGTGAAAGTGTTGCATTCTGATTTTTTGAAAAGCAAACCGGAACCAAGTGACGAAAGTGTTGAAGTTTTTAAAGCCATCCACAGCTGGTTTGACAATTTTAAAAAGAGGACCGGCATCCACAGTGTCGTGAGGCATGGTGAGGCAGTGAGCACTAATAAAAATGCTGCTGATGAATTAGTCAGTGAATTCCAAGACTACGTAGAGGCTGAGAGTTTTATTCCCCACCAAGCTTTTAACTGTGATGAGAATGGAGTTTTTTTGTTAAAAAAATGCCGAGTAGATCCTACATCACAAAAGAGGAGAAGGCATTACCAGGCCACCAACCAATAAAGGACAGGCTTGCTCTGCTGTTGTGTGGGAATGCTAGTGGGGACTTAAAACTCAAGCCTCTGCTAGTCTATCATAGGGGAAACCTGAGAGTTTTCAAGAAGAATAATATCATAAAAAACAAACTCCATGTGAGGTGGAGGGCAAACAGCTAAGCTTGGGTCAAGAGGCAATTTTTCACCGAGTAGATAAATGAAGTGTTTGGTCCCTCAGTGACAAAATATTTGCTGGAGAAAGATTGGCCTCTGACAGCTCTCCTACTTTTGGACAATGCACCTGTCCCCCCTCCAGGCTTGGAAGTTGGCTTACTGGAGAAGTTCAGCTTCATCACTGTAAGGTTCCTGCCCCCCAACACTACTCCTCTGACCTTTTCCAGAGGTGCTTTGAGATCACCTCTGACACCCAGTTGACCCCTCAGAATTCTGGAAGGAGTGTTTCAATATCCTGCACTGCCTTAACCTTATTGATAAGGCCTGGAATGAAGTCTCTTATAGGACAATGAATTTGGCATGGAAGAATTTGTGGCCAGAAGCTGTGACTCAGACTTCGAAGTGTTTGAGGCTGGCCCCAAGCCTGCAGGTGCAGAGGGTGCAGTTGTGCAGGATGTTGTATCTTTGGGCCAGTCCATGGGTCTGGAGGTCGATGGTGCTGAGGTTGAGGAGTTAGTGGAGGAACATGGTGACGAGCTCAGCACTGAGGAGCTGCAGGGACTTCAGAAGGAGCAGCAACAAAATGTGCCTGAAGAGATTTCTTCAGGTGAGGAGGAGATAAGGGAGGATGTCCCCAGTTCACTGATAAAAGAAATGTGTGCAAAATGGGCAGAAGGTAAAAACTTTGTTGAGAAGTACCATCTGGACACAGCTCTGACAAGCAGAAATGTGAATTTATTGAATGGCCAAACCATTTCACACTTTCGAAGAATTCTGAAAAGAAGACAGAAGCAGTCCTCATTGGATAAGTTTTTAGAGAAGGTGACACAGTGTGTGTCAGAGCCTGTGGTGCAAATTGAAAAAAGGCAGAAAAGAGGAAGAACACCTGAAGTGCAAGTGCCCGATGTTCTATTGGAGGGGGACTCTCCTTCCAAGCAACATTCCACATGACCTCTCCTCCCCACCACTCTCGTCCCACCATCCCATTAGGCCATGGACTCTTCTCAGTACAGGTAAAGTGAAGTTTTTATTTTATTTCACCTAAGTATTTATTAATTTTTAGGTTTATTTCTCATGGAAAGTAATGATATACAACCCTATCTTTTTATACACTGCCTTAAAACTGTGCATTGTCTTTGGTTTGGGAATGCATTAAATTTATTTATATTATTCCTATGGCAAAAATTTTTTGGTACTCATTGTTTTTGGTACTTGTCACACCTCCCGGAACCAATTAACAATGAGTACTGAGGTACCACTGTAAATAAAATTAGAAATGAGAGGGAGAACATTACCACTGACCCTGCAGAAATAAGAGAGATCATAAGAGGATACTATGAACAACTGTATGCCAACAAACTAGATAATGTAGAGGAGATGGACAAATTCCTAAAAACACACGATCCACCTACACTGACCCTGGAAGAAACAGAAGACCTCAACAAACCAATCACAAGTGAAGAGATTGAAACAGTCATCAAAAACCTCCCAAAGATGAAAAACCCGGGACCAGATGGCTTCACAGGTGAATTCTACAAATCATTCAACGATGATCTAATACCAATCTTGTTCAAGCTCTTCCAAAAAATTGAACAGGAAAGAATGCTACCAAACTCGTTCTATGAAACTAGCATCACCCTAATACCAAAACCACATAAAGATACTATGAAAAAAGAAAATTACAGACCAATATCTCTAGTGAATATAGATACAAAAGTCCTCAACAAAATACTTGCACACCAAATCCAAAAAAACATTAAAAGAATTATACACCATAATCAAGTGGATTTTATCCCAGGTATGCAAGGGTGGTTCAACACAAGAAAATCAATTAGTGTCATAAACCACATTGAAAATTGAAGAAGAAAAATCACATGATCCTCTCAGTTGATGGCATTTGACAAAATACAGCATCATTTCTTGATAAAAACACTCCAAAAGATAGAAATAGAAGGAAGCTTTTTCAATATGGTAAAGTGTATATATGAAAAACCTGTAGGGAGCAGATGTGGCTCAAGCGGTTGAGTGCCTGCTTCCCACATGGGAGGTCCCGGGTTTGGTTTCTGGTGCCTCCTAAAAACAAACAACAAGCAAATAAACGGAAAAACCAACTCAGGGGAGTCAATGTGGCTCAGTAGTTGGACACTGGCTTCGCACTTACAAGGTCCTGGATTCAATCCCTGGCCCCCGTACCTCAAAAACAAACAAACACACACAACCTATAGCTAGCATTGCACTCAACGGTGAAAGGCTGAAAGCTTTCTTTCCCGCTAAGTAGAGGAACAAGACAAGGATGCCCAGTGCCACCACTGTTATTCAATATTGTGCTAGAAGTTCTAGCTGGAGCAATTAGGCTAGATAAAAAAAAATAAAAAGCACCCAAATAGGAGAGGAAGAAGTAAAACTTTCACTATTTGCTGATGATATGATCCTATTCTAGAAAATCCTGCAAAATCCACAACAAAGCTACTAGAATTAATAGACGAGTTCAACAAAGTGGCAGGATACAAGATTAATATGCAAAACCCAATAGTATTTCTATACACTACTGAGATGCAGAGGAGGAAATCAGAAAAAAAAAATCCATTTATAATAGTGACTAAAAAAAATCAGCTATTGGGGAGTGGATGTAGCTCAAGTGGTTGAGTGCCTGCTCCCCGTGTATAAGGTCCCAGTTTCAATCCTTGGTACCTCCTAAAAAAAATAAAATAAAATATTTAGGAATAAACTTAAGCAAGGAAATAAAGGACGTGTATTCAGAAAACTACAAAACATTGCTAAAAGAAGACTTAAATAAATGAAAAGACATTCATGTTCATGAACTGGAAGACTAAATATTGTTAAGACATCAATTTTACCCAAACTGATTTGCAGATTCAGCATAATCCCAATAAAAATCCCAACAGCCTTTTTTTTTTTTTTTTCGGAAATAGAAAAGACAATTATCAAATTTATTTGGAAGGGTAAGTGGCCCCAAATAGCCAAAGTTGTCTTTAAAAAGAAGAATGAAGTTGGAGGACCCTTACTTCCTGACTTTAAAGCATATTACTTAGCTACAGTGGTAAACAGCATGGTACTGGCATAAAGACAGACACATTGACCAATGGAACTGAATCAAGAACTCAGAAATAGACCCTCACATCTACAGTCAAGTGATTTTTGACAAGGCAGTCAAGCTCTTCCAGCTGGGCCAGAGCAGTCTATTCAACAAATGGTGTTGGGAGACCTGGCTATCCATATCCAAAAGAAAGAAACATGACCCCTATCTCACACCTTGTACAAAAATTAACTCAAAATGGATCATGGACCTAAATATAAAAGCAACAAGCATAAAACTCCTAGAATAAAATGTGGGAAAACATCCTCAGGATCTTGTGGTTGGCGATAGTTTCTTAAGCCTTACACCCAAAGCACGAGCAACAAAAGAAAAATTAGATAAATAGGACCTCCTCAAAATTCAACACCTTTGCACCTCAAAGGACTTTGTCAAAAGGGTGAAAAGGCAGCCGACTCAATGGGAGAAACTATTTGGCAATCACATATCCAATAAGGGTTTAATATCCATATATATAAAGAGATCATATAACTCAACAATAAAAAGACAAACTACTGGATTAAAAAAAGGGGCAAAGGGTTTGAAAAGACAATTTCCAAAGAAGAAATACAAATGGCGAAGAAACACATGAAAAAATGTTCAGCATCACTAGCAACTAGGTAAATGCAAATCAAAACTACAATGAGATATTTCACACCTATTACATGGCCACTATTAAAAAGTTAGAAAACTGTAAATGTTGGAGAGGATGTGGAGAGATAAAAATGCTTATTCACTGATGGTGGGAATGCAGGATGGTCCAGCCACTGTGGAGGACTGTTTGGCAGTTCCTAAGGAAGTTGAATATACACTTGCCATGGGACCTGGCAATACTGTTGCTAGGTATATACCCAGAAGAACTGAGAGCAGGGACACGAATAGACATCTGCACACCAATGTTCATAGCGGCGTTATTCATGATATCCAAAAGTTGGAAACAAACCAGGTGTCCATCAAATGATGAACTGATAAACAAATTGTGGTGTATTCACAAGATGGACATGTATGACAAATAAAACAACTAGTAGCAAAGAAATTTTAAAAAGGCCATGTATGATTTTTCAGCTCAGCTCACACAGCATGTACAAGCTTTCTATTATAAGGTATTCCTTTTCCTTTTCTTCTAGAGTACTACTGTTCTTTAATTACTGGCTTCCAATTTATCACATCTCCTTGAGTCACATTTCTTAAACTCAAAAAAGAGCTAGAAGTGTGTTCTGTGGACTGAGACTATCCAGGAAGCTTCCCAATATAGTTTCCAAGGAGTAAGTCTGGAGGTGTAAATTTCAGTCCCTTCTGTTGTTAATTTAGCATTCATTATTAGCAAATTTGACTCTCTTCCCACTGAAATGACCTGTCATTTGCTTTGGTTTTGACCTTGAATTTACCCTGTGGCTGAGAAATTAGTCCAACCTTCATTTCACAGTACTCAGCAACATCTTGCTGAGCTCCTCCAGTGATGGAGCGTTGCAGTGTGTAGTGTGTCAGAGTCCCAACGTGGGTGCAGAAAAGAGGAGACAGCGGCTGAGCAAAGGTCACCCAGGTGGCCTGTGAACTGGACCTCGAAGGTTAGTAAGGTTTCGTTAGGCTGAGAAGACTGGGAAGTAGATTCCCTAAAGGAGAGTAGTAAGAATGTGAAAAAGGCATGAAATTGCCAGAAAGAGATATTAAAGATCAAAATATACTAGAGAGGAAGAGTTTAACGAAAGGGTGACATGATATAAAAAGTGAGGATTTGATGGAGCATTGAACTGACTGGGTGTTAGGAGGGTGCAGGGAGCTGGGTAAAGGAAGGGGAAGATTTGCTTGCTTATCAAGCCTTTCAAAATAACATTTAATAAATATAAATCAATTTATAAAGACGAAAGGAGAATAGTGGTTATGTAGGGCTGGGGAAGGAATGCTAAGGGGTGTGGAGTCTTTCTTTTTGGAGTATTGAAATTGTTCTAAAATTTTGAGGTGATGAGGGTTCAACATTGTGATTATACTAAAAGCCATTGACTATACGCTTTGAATAGAATAGCCAGAAACAGCCACTATGTACAGTGGGGGAAGCATAGAGAGATTGAGAGGTGAGGAATTTTCCTATTTGTTTGTCTGTTTTTTGTTTATTATTATTTTTGAAATAATGAAAATGCTCTAATAATGATTGAAGTGATGAATGCACAACTATGTGATTATAGCATATACCACTGATTGTACACTTTGGATGAATTTTATGTTTATTAATATATATCAATAAAATCGATTTGTTAAAAAATAACATTTCAAAAGAAGAGCAGTTTCTAGACACATTGTGACTGTAATGATAGTTTTTCCTGAAACATACTGATATTCATGTAAATTAATTTCTAAGTAGTTACTTTGAAAAACTAAGCATTTATTCCAGTGATGCTATTAGTGTTTGAAAAATAATCTTTGGGCAATACTCTTTGGAAATTGCCTTCAGAATGTGTTTAGAGCTACAAAAGAATATCAGTCAGTTTTCTCTGGCTCTGTCTCTATATGGTGAAACCATTATATATGCATATAAAATATATGTCATTAAAACTTAGCCAGTTTGAAGCGTACAGCAAATGGCTTTTACCTATTTCCAAAAATCAAATACAATTTGATTTCAGTTGTGGACTCTGGAAAATACACACACAAAAAAGCGCTGCAGGCTCTTCCAAAAGGGATTCCAACAACACTTCGAGCAGCGGTAGCATTGGAGTCAGTGTTGAACCTCCCCAGGTGACTGCTCACACAGGGCCCATATTCTTTGCTTGTGTGTATGTGTGTGTATATATGCATATGTGTGTGCGTGTTTGTGTATACACTGTCTAGTAAGTTTTGTCGTTATGGATAGTTTATGGTCCACCGTGGCGGTGGCTGGCTGGGGGCCTGCAATGCAATCACTCATAATCAGAACTTCTCCCTAAATCTCCCATGAAGACCTCGACAAAATTGGTAGTGGTGGTGGAGGCATTCCTAATGCCATCAAAAACTAAGATAGACAACCCAATTAGTGGCAGAATCTGAGAAGGCCTGGACTTCAGCATATAGTATACCCTGACTTCGTTTCCCAAAAACAGAGCCCTTTTGCAAAGGGAGCAAAACACACCCTGCCTTCCAATGACCTGAACTAGCAAACGGACAGCCGTGTGTCTCTAAGTACTGATTCCACCCAGAAAAGCAGGCAGGCAGGCAGAATACACCCTCTCATGACCACATCCACGGGCATTATTCTGGATTCAGAAAGAATGCAAAACTCAGAAACAGCTGAGCAGTACACTGGGAGGGGCAGACGACAAGCACGTGGGTGTGATCCCACAATAAACTGCCCAAGGTAAGGGTGCATGTTTGTGTGTGTGTGTGTGTGTGTGTGTGTGTGTGCTTGTGTAAGGTGCTGTGAGAGTCCTGATAAAAGTGATTAAAGTTGCCATTGGTCATAGCCTTTTCCTTCAGATTACGGAGAACGGGTCAGTAGGAGCAGGAGAAAAAATTCCATCAGCTGGAGAACCTATACTTTTTTACTTAGGAGGCTGGGCAATTTACTCTAAATGATTATATTAACTCTTAGTACATTAGGGCAGCAACAAGTTGTCTGTCATTAGTATTGCACATATTTTCCCACATTTGTTCCTTTGTCTTTCAACTTTATTTATAGGGCTTTTGTTTTTGCCATTGAAAAGCTTTCATTGTTACATAGCTGAAGTTATTGATCTTTTGTTTATGATTACTGTTTTTCATGACATGCTCAGAAAGACTTTCCGTATCCCAAGATTATAAAAATATTTATGCATTCTTTTTTCTAGTTCTTATATAATTCCAGTTTTCACTTTAAAACATTTGATGTATTTGGAATATTTTGTATAATGAATGAAACAAGAACCCACGTTTTACTGAAAACATTTACACCAACCTGTACTTTTCTTTCATTCATTTCATCAGAATTGTAACCACACAATTATTTATGTGATTATCTTTTCTTCAATCTCCATTGATTTGAAACACCACCTTTTTATCTTGCCATTTGAATACTTTTTCCCAAATGCCTCCTCCCCCAAATATCATGTTGGGATTTGGCAACTTTTCTAGATTATTTTGGAAAAATTTATATTTGTACACTATACTGAATATTTCCTTCCTATCACAAGATATGCCTTTTTACTTAGTCATGCATTATTTTATATTCCTTGGTAGTTTTCTGGTTTTCATTACAGAATTCAAATTAACTAGGCCTTTTACAATTTTTAAATACTTTTACAAAATGATTACTTTTGGATTATATTTTCAAATGCATTATAAGATTTTCAATTTTTGAATATTAGTGCTGTATCCTGAACACTTTCTGAACTCTCTTTTACTCTTTCACTTTTTAATAGTTTTTCTGCAGAATCTCTTGGACTTTCTATTATCTGCAAATAATGATAAAATTGTCTTCTTCATTCCCATGTTTAAACCTCTTATTCTTTGGTCTAATTACAGTGGCTTTCATATAAAAGCAATGTCACATTATAGAGGTCATAAGTATTTACTCACTAAGCATGATATTGGCTTTTGGCTTAAGATATGTTTCAATGTTAAGGAACTATTCACCTAATCCCAGTTGACAAATAGCGTTTATCAGGTATGGGTACAAAATGTTATCAAATATTTTGTAAACATCTACCAAATGATAATATGCTTTTTTGTTCCCTTTGACAACGTTAATAGATTTCCTAATACCTAGTCTTTGAAATCTTGGAATTAACAATCAGTGTCATGGTATATTGCTCCTTAAATCTGCTCTTAGATTCTATTTGCTAATATTTTATCAAGGATCTTTTTAAAAATCAATTTTCATATATCTCTAGTTTTCTCTAGTGCATTATCTATGTAAAACAACAGTATGTCGGTTTTTATTAATTGGCAAGAATTCCTTCTTTCTATGTGTCCTAGAACAGTTTAAATAGCTTAGTGTATTAGTCAGGGTTCTCCAGGGAAACATACATAATATACATACATATATATTAATATTATGAAGTTTATTATAGAGTTGGCTCACATGATTGTGGGGATTGGCAAGTCTGGATTCCATAGGGCAGGCTGCAAGTTGGGAACTCCGTTGAAGGTTTTGATGAATTCCCAGGAGAAGCTGGCTGGCTGAAGTAGAGATAGAAATGCTTCCTTCTGACTGCTGAAATCATCAGTTTTTCCTTTAGGGCCTTTGACTAATTGGATGAGACTTCTCTCATTGCTGAAGACAATCTCCTGTGTTGATTGTAGATGTAATCAGCTATAGATGCAATCAACTGACTAATGATTTAAGTCCACAAAATATCCTCACAGTAACAATCAGACCAGTGCTTGCTTGACTAAGCAGCTGGACACCATAATCTAGCCAAGCTGCCACGGGAACTTTTCCATCGTACCTAGCAATGATCTATCTTTTTCCATCTAGTTTTCCAATTCTGTCAGCTCAGAGTTGTTCACTACTCTCTGTAGGATTTGCTTCCAGAACTTGGTCCAATCTTATAGGAAACACAGAGAAGAAATGGTGTGCCCGGTAGGATCTCTTACTACACACTATCCCTTAGCAATCAATGCTGGATCAATGGGCTCCAGGGCGAGTGTTTCCTAGTCATCTAGCGGCTTGCCCAAACAAACCCCCGGCACTCATAATGGTGGGATCCTTTGGAATTTCCTCCACTTATGAAATGTAACACTGTGCTTATGAGCTGGAGAAAGGTGTCAAGTCATGGGGCGCTCTTAATTTGATCCAAATGGCATTACATCTGGCTGAATTCTTTAGCATGTGTAGTGTAACGTTGGGGCTTTTCCTAGCTACAGTATATTTAAAGTCTTCTTTATTTTTCGCTCCTTTTGTTCATTCCTGTTGGTCCTGGCACAGGGTTATGGAATGAACATGCACTTCTGTTTTCATTTCCTTTAAATCCTCAAAGATTGTTTCCCTTTAGAAAAGTCCACGAGTAAATAATTTTAAAGATCACTTGGGAAAATAAATGTAAAAGTAAATCAGTCTAGTACTGGCATTGAAATAGTCTGATCAATTAGGTGAAAATCTGGAAATATATCCAGGGCAAAGACTGGTGTCAATGTTTCTAAGTGGGCCTGAATTTTGGCCCTGCCGAGTGTGTGTGTGTGTGTGTGTGTGTGTGTGTGTGTGCTGGGGAAGAAGGGAGCCTTAATGAGAGACTCAGTTTAAGTTAAAGACCCTGGAATGTTGCTTAAGTTATTGCAGGTCAGTAACACCCTTTACCCCTAGTTCCTGGGAGAAAACAATGTAGATTCTTTCAGGAGGAAAGCATCTTCAGTTTAGATCCTCAGGATCCCCATGAACTATTAACTATTTCTCAAAGATCACCAAACATTCAAGGAAACAAGTCATTGTAACTGAGAGTTTACTGAATCTACAACTATTAGGTGATGACTTCAAGGCTTCAGATATTGGAATTATTGGACACAGAATATAAGACAACAATGCACGGAATAGTTATAGAAATAAAAGATGGAATAAGAAATGAGCAAGTAACTGGAGATTATTCAAATTTGGGAAGATTTAAAAATAACTAAATAGAAACATCTCCAGGATATACTTTTAAGTGAAAAAAATTGATAATAGCATATATAGTATACTAACTTTTGTATAAGATAGAGGAAAAAATAAGAATGTATATGTATACATACCTTTACCTCCATTAGAAATACAGTAAACATACACAAGAATGAATTGAAGTAGTTACTTATAGGGAGTGGATACGGATGGAGTAGGAATGAGACTTATCAATATCATTTTAATATTTTGATTTTTGAATCATCTCACTTTATTACAAAAGCTAAAATTTAAAAATAATCAAATTGAAATATTAGAAATGAAAAATAAAATTATTAACTAAAAAACTTCTCTTAGGATGGGCTAAACAGAATATTAAATATATCTGAAGAAAGAATTAGTGAATTAGGAAGACAGATCTAAAAAAATTACAAAGAATGAAGCACAGGAAAGAATGTAAAATATAAAAGAGAGGTTGAGCTATGGAGAAGAGAATGTAGAAGTATGAAATACATCTAACCAGAATTTCAGAAGAAAGCATAAAGAGAAGAAGAAAAGGCAATATTTGAAATTTTTAAGATTTAGATAGTTATAAAGTCCTAGGTAAGTCTGTGCTAGTTTACAAGTGAGTTACTAAAATGGGCTAAAAATGGTAGTCCCTGTATTTGTGGATCTGAAAACTATTAGAAAAATCTGTACCATGGATGTTAATGGAATAGTATGGGGCAGAAAAGACTGTAAAAATGTACTGAAATCATGAATATCCCAGAAGGCAGTACCTGTTGGCACTGAAGGTGGGGAGGTGTGAGCTTTAAAGGAGTTTGGATTATGGGAATGGTGGTGGCAGCAGAGAGGAGGAGAAAGCAAGCATGAGCCGATGTGCTGATGTGAAATGGTTATGTCTCCAAGGGAATCTGGAAAATTTAAAATAAACCAATATTTTGTATTCTGTTTACTCGGTGTATTTTTAGTTTTTCACTGGAGTAAGGGCACGAAGGTAACTAAGAGAGAGGAACCCTGACTGTGGAAGGAGAATGGTCTCAGCTGAGGGATCAGAATCAAGAATTAGGATTCAGAATAGCACACCTTTAAATGAAACTACGAGCCTTTTATTCATGCCAGAACATTTTAGCTAATTCTACATGGTCCTTACATGTCAGATATTGACAGTTAGGGACATTTCTCCAAGTCTTTTAGGCATTTTATAAAGAGAACATGCTAGAGGAATGATTATTGCCTGCTGATTGCTTACCCTGTGCTAAGAATGGAACTAAGCACTTTGCAAACAACTTATTTTGTAGGTATATCATCATCATCACCACCACCACCACCACCACCACCACTATTCCTGATTTATAAATGATAAAACTGAGATTTAGAGAAGTCGAGCCATTGTCCAAGGACACTTTGCAGTACCTAGCAGAGTTGGGATTCTAAACCAGGGCTTTGTGTTCTAAATCTTGAGCTTGTACATTGGGAGTGGAGGGGTGGGGTGGGTATACAAAGTTACATAAATGCAGACATTTAAATTGTTTCTGGAGGATTCTCTGGGTGATAAACCCAATTTCCTATTCTCTAGTAAGAGACCACAAAAAGATTGACCCCTGGGACTGAAAATCAAATGCTGGCAAACATTTCATTTTGCTTCCCAACTGTCAGAGTGACACCCCAATGTTCTGTCTTTCAATTTCAATGATTCATGTTGTTTCTTTTCTTTTCTTTTTTGAGGTCCCAGGACCAGGGATTGAACCCAGGGCCTCATGTGTAGGAGGCTGATGCTTAACCACTGAGCCACATTGGTTCCCTTGAGTTGGTTTTTCCATTTGTTTGCTTGTTATTTTGTTTTGTTTCTCTCTAGGAGGCACCGGGAACTGAATCCGGGGCCTCCCGTGTGGGAGGCGGGTGATCAATTGCTTGAGCCACATCTGCTCCCCTCATGTTGTTTCTTGGTAAACACTTTTTCATTCTTGCAAACTTTAATTTCATGTGTTTGTTCTAGGTGTTCATATGTCAAAGCAATTTGTAGTATAGTTAATTTTTAAATGCTTCTTGGCAGTTGGTTTAAGTAGCATTCCAGCCACTGGGAGAGCTGAGAAATAAATGAGTTTGCCTCCTAGAAAACTACTGAACAAATGACTCTTTTCTTTCCCTTAGTAATTATACTTGCATATTGAGCTCCATATTGGAAGTAGATTCTCCTTCATTACTTGAGATATTTAAACTCCTTTTTTCTGCACAGTGACCAAAGCATTCCATTATGAAAACACTCTCGTGCCTTTGTGATTCTTCCCCATGTTAGAAAACCCCTGGAGGCCCTTTAGCAGACTGGAAAATATTCTAATTCCAGATATCAACAGCATTTACCTTAAAGGCCGTAAGTTAAACAGCTTGCAGAGAAGATGCTCTGTCACATGAAGGAATCGTGATCAACTGTCCCTAATGTTTCTTCCACACTAGACCTTGCCAAGGCTCACATTTCCCAGTTTCAGAAAACAGCATTCTATTATTAACCAATTCAGAAGCCCCAGATCAGAAGCTTTGCTTTGGAATCACCTGGGGAGCTTTGAAAAATGCTGATGCTCAGGTCCCACATGCAGAGATTCTGATTTAATTTGTCTAAGGTGCCTCCTGGGTACTGAGATTTTCTTTAAAGCCCCCCCCCCCCCC
>JAQZBX010050648.1:0-19596 GCA_029593785.1 Cabassous unicinctus | reverse complement strand
GTATCATAACAGGATACTTTGAAAAATTATATGCTAACAATATGGATAATTTAGAGGAGAGGGACAAATTCCTAGAATCATATAAACAGACTACAGTGACAAAGGAAGAAGCTAATGAACTCAATAGAGAAATCACAAGTAATGAGATAGAATCAGTCTTCCAAAAGCTCCCAACTAAGAAGAGCCCAGGACCACTTGTCTTCACAGGTGAATTCTACCAAACATTCCACAAAGAGCTAACACCAACCCTGCTTAAACTCTTCCAAAAGATAGAAGTAATGGGAACATTGCCTAACTCATTCTATGATGCCAATACCACCCTATTACCAAATTCAAACAAAGAAGGCATTAGAAAGGAAAATTACAGACCAATCTCTGTAATGAACCAAGATTCTAAAATTCTCAACAAAATACTTGCTAATCATATTACACAACACTTCAAACAAATTAGACACCATGACCAAGTGGGTTTCATCCCCAGCATGCAAGGATAGTTCAACATAAGAAAATCAATCAATGTAATACACCACATAAACAGATCAAGAGAAAAAGTCACATGATCATCTCTATTGATGCAGAAAAAGCATTCTACAAAATACAGCACTCTTTCCTGATAAAAACCCTTCAAATGATAGGAATAGATGGAAACTTCCTTGACATAATAAAGGATATATATGAAAAACCCAGAGCTAACATCATATTCAATGGTGAAATTGTAAAAGCTTTCCCTCTAAGACCAGGAACTAGACAAGGATACCCACTTTCAATGCTCTTATTTAACATTGTTTTAGAAGTATTTACTTGAATACATAGGCTAGATAAAGATATAAAATACATCCAAATTGGAAAGGAAGAAGTAAAAATTTCACTGTTTGCAGATGACATGATCCTATACCTCAAAATACTTGAAATCTACAGCAAAAATTTGAATTTATAAATGAGTTCAATAAAGTGGCAGGTTATAAGATTAATATGCAAAAATCAGCAACATTTCTTTACATTAATAACAAGGAATCTGAGAAGGAAATCAAGAAAAAAATTCCCCCTATATTTTTCATGTAACATTTATGTAATCTAAAGCTTCCTTCAAAATAAAGTAAAATAAAATAAATTGAAATATATAGGGAATTTCCATATAACCCCCACACCATTTTACAAAATTTCTCCTATTATTAATATCTCACATTAGTGAGGTACATTTGTTACAATGACTGTACCAATATTGAAACATTGCTACTAACCAAGGTCTATAGTTTACATTATGATATACACTTCATGCTGTATGTTTTTATAGTTGTAAAGGGCATTTTTTTAAGGCATTGGAATTGCTCTGTATGATATTGCAATGACAGATGTTTGACACTATAGATATGCCAAAGCTTATGAACTGAGTCTTTTCCAGGTTAAATTGGCTCCTTCTGCAACATGTGATGCTGCAACCACTATCCAAACCAGGGTTGCCTTGCTCTTGTATTCTCCATCTCTCCCAGTATATCCTTCTTCCTTCTGCCTGTTGAAGTTCCACCTGTTTATGAATCCAATCTCATCTCATTTCACCCTACTTTTTACCCCTCTTTCACATTCATCCTGGATCCTGGGAATAAAATGATCTTATTTTCCAAACAAAAATATCAAGACATGTTGTGTGACAATTATTTTAACTAATAAACAAAATGGGGAAAATCAAGTGCAAGAAAATATACCATTAGCTTTAATAAAACTGTATGTCCCTGCTATTTTGCTATGTAAGAATGCCTGTTTTTTTTATTTTTGCTTTATGTATAATATACACAACCTAAAACCTCCCCCTTTAAACCACATTCTAATCTGTAACACATTGCTGGTTATTATGTTCCCCGTGTTATGCTACCATCACCATCATCTGTTACCAAAACTTTAACATCATGACAAATATAAACTCTGTACATTATAAGCCTTAACTCCATATTCCCTACTGCCACCTCTACCCTCTATTCTAGATTCCTCTTCAATGAATTTGAAGAATGTCTGGTTTTTACAGGAAAATTTATTGAAAACAAAAGTATCAGATTCAGGTTTGTTCAAGAGGTATTATCTAAATCATTCCTTCCTCCCATCCCCAAGAATACCCAAATTACAAAGAAAAGATGAGCTAATTTGTATTAGATTGAGCTAATAACATGCCAATATTTTAGTTATTTTTGAATTCAAGATATGTGCATTTTACATAAAATTCAAAAGTTAGTAAAGGTTATACAATGAAAAATCTCCTATCCACTCTGGCTTCAGTTCCTCCCTCAACTTGCATCACTCTAGAGATATTCTATACCACTAAACAGGGTTTGAGAGTTTGGTATGTGGGACTGTATGCTATTTCTTGTGCAGATAGGCTCATTTAATTCTCAGGAGCACTGTAAGACACTGATAGTAATATTATTATTCCCAATTTACAGTGAGAAGATCTGCTTGAGGACTGAACAAGCAACTTTCCAAAAGTCCCATGCCTGATAAGACATAGAAAGCCCACATTCTCAACCATGCCCCACACTGCCTCCATGGGTCATGGGTAAAATGGGGCTATTTGAAAATCACTCTATTTTCCAAAGTATTGGATGATAATTTTATTATTTTTAACATCATAAAAACTTGAAGAGTAGTTATAAATCTCCTTTCTGCTAGAATTTACTTGATTCCAAGTTCCTGATCAGAAAGGCAATTCACAAAGATAACATTCTTCCTAATGGCACATGGGACTTACAAAAAGCCATTTTATGATGGATCTGAGAATCCAATGCTGTGAAAACCCCTACCTAAACTTCCATTAAATACATGACCTGACCCAGCCCCTGCACTTCCCCAGCCAGCAGTAACCCTTCAAGGACTGTGGGTTGAGTGGCGGGAGATGAAAACTGACAAGGTTTCTAACAAATAATAGCTATGTCATTACCCAGTCCTGAAATGCAAATATTCTATTTGTGAATTATCTAAGAAAGCACTAACCAACATTAATCCTTTACTCCTTACAATTCTTAACAGTCATTACTATCTATATTGTACAATTGCGGAATCTGACAGGATGAGATTAAGGGGTTTCAAGATCAGCAGAACAAACATCTGAATCCTAAAATCATCTCATATTACCCAACTTTATGTTATAAAAATTCCTGAACATATGCAATGTCAGAAGGTCATTGGAGGCATTCAGGAAAGGGATCTGAAGCAACAAGATCTCCTTGAAGGGCCCTTTCCAAACTGAAATGCTGATTCTGCTCCTAGCACTTTTGAGAAGGCCTGCCTTCTCCTTCACCAGAAGCAGGCAGGCCTCTCTTCTAAGGTACTGCATGTCAACAGAGAAATGGAAACCCTTGTAAATCTGTCACTTCAGTGTGTGGAAACTCATCCATAAGGGCACCAGGCTGCCTGCCAAAAGATCACAGAAATGTGTTTGGGCTTAGGGTCTCCTGTTCCCCTATGTGGAACAACTCAAAATGATGCATTCAGAAGGCATTGAAGAACACACTGAAACCTAACAGTGTGGATTCAAATCCCAGCTCCTCCACCCATTATCCATGTGGCCTTGAATGACTTACAGCTTCTGTGCAATTTCCTCATCCATAAAGTAACAACAGTAGAGTAAGCACACACTAAATGATGGCTGCTCTTACTATTGTTTTTGTTCAGAATATCTAGTCCAATCCAGGGCCTGTCACCTTCTCACAATGTACTTATATCATAGTAAATGTGATAGTATTCCCTCCCTTTGAAAGCAAAACTCTGCTTTCAACCAAGCTCATAGCAATAACAATAAGAACCTAGATTTTTCAAATCAAAGACATATTAACTATTTCATACAATGATATATGGGAGCTAAAAAACAAATAGCTTTCGAAGAATTCACACTCATAAGTAGGAAGAAGCTAATTTAAATCAGTTATTTAAACTAACTCATTTCCACACACAAAAAAAGACAGTCCTATTGTTTAATGCATTATTACCATAGCAGACATTCTCCCAACTAAGAGACAGGTATGGGTTTTACTTTCTAAAGATACAATCTATGAAATTCCACTGATTAATTTTCATAATATCTCAGGTTAGTCTTACTATCAAATAACACACACCACATTTAAAATATGAATTTAAACTTTAAATCATTATGGAGAAAAGTATCCCCAATTTTCATATATTCATGATTTGGGGTGATATTTTCCCCAAATTTCTTTAGAGACAGAATATTAATTAGCAAAAGGATAGCTAATATTCACCACACACCAATTAATTAAGAAGCTAGGTGTTACTTTTACATGTTATCTCATCCTTTTAACCCGTGTTCTTAAGAAGTGGTACATGAGCTTGAATTTAAATTCAAATAAATATTATTCTTGTGAGGACATGTTGGTGCAGATGTAGTATATTTATTAAATAATACACAGTATAGTGTTGTTGCTGGATTTTCTCTAGGTTCTTGGCTAAGCTACAAGAAATGAATTTCAAGAGCAAGCCAGATTAGTTAGGCAAGTAATTTATTAAGGAAGGGAGGGAAGAGAAGTGGGAAAAATAACAGATCAAGGGTCATAGGTAGAGAGGAAGGGGCTGAAAGGTGATAAAGAGGGCCAATTTACAGTCTACAATTCCCCATTACAGATTACAAATGCCCAGGTTTTACTCACATGCTGTTCCAGGCAGTGGGAAAGAAGGCAAAAGCTGGGGGCAGAAAGCAAGACCAGGGGTGAAGAAGGCAAGAGCAGGAGGAAAAAGGCAAGAACAGGGCCTGGTTTGATTTCCCACTTGCTTTTTAAACCATTAATTATTCCACCACTGCTTATAACAGGGGAGGAGTCTCAGCTTTTTGCTATTTTGATTGATTACCCCACCCATCAATCCCCTGGGAGAGCCCAACAATAAGGTCCCTGGAGAATATCTGGGGCTTCTTCTGCCTTCTGAAGGAAATCTCATTCTGAATAGGAGTTTCTCACAAGGGTCTTCCAGCAGCCATCATGGGGATGCCAAGGAACACATGTTCAATGGTGGCAGTTTTTCTGCCAGGCTTCAGATTTGTCTATTGATTCCCTATCTAGCTTGCTTCAGTGTGGACTTAGAAAGGGTCTGTGGTTTTCACCTGACTAGCAAAACTCTCTGTGGAACAAAAAAGGTTAAGAACCCCCATTAATCCTTTGATGGAGGTACAGGCTCCTTTTACAGAAAAATCTCAGCCTTGAGGTGGATTATTAAATTGTTCTGATAGCTGATGGTTAACATCCATGCGAGATTTTTAGCCCAAAAACATATAGAATGGGTGGATGTGGCTCAAATGGTTAGGTGTCCGTCTCCCATATGGAGGGGCCTGGGTTCAATCCCTGGGACCTCCAGGTAAAATAAAGAAAACTATAGAAGGTGCATGGGCTGCCACTCCCTGTGAGTGGGAGTGCTGCCAGGCCCCACACATGGGAGCACCATCAGGCACTGCAAGTGGGTGAGCCCCCAGGCCCCATGAGTGGTTGAGCCCCCCAGACCACATGAGCAGGTGAGCCCCCAGGCCCACATGTGGGTACACCACCAGGCCCTGTGTGTGTGTATGCCAGGCACTGCTGAGCCATGCAGCAAGATGAAGACATAACAGGAGAGTAACACAAAAGGAGAGCCAAGATGAGATGCACTGAAAAACCAGGAACTAAGGTGGTACAGAGGGCAGAATGCCTCTCCCACACCAGAGGTTCACAGGATCAAATCCCAGTGAAGACAGAATGAGAAGGATAAGAAGAGAGGGCAGGAAACAGACACAGAGAATTACCCAGCAAATGGACACAAAAACAGCAAAAAGAGGGGAGAGGGGGGGTTTAAAAAAAAGCATAAAAGTAAAATCAAAAAACATAGAACTGTACTTCTCAAACTTTAATGTGCATGTGAATCACCTGGGGAACCTTGTTAAAATGCCTATTGTGATTCAGAAGAAGGTCTGAGGTGAGGCATTTCTAACAAGCTCTCAGAACTCTGTGAGGCTGCAAGCTATATGTTACACAATTTGATAGCAAATTTCAATGGGTTGTAATAGGCCACAAATCACACTCAAAAAAAAAAATCCTTTAAAAACCCCAAATTTTAAATTGTCAAAATTTTCTTTTAAAAAAAATCACAGGATTAGAATTAGAAATATTCCTATTTCTCAATAGGATTCTGAAATTTCTAACACCTTAGAACCATTTTATAACAACTTCTTTTCTTTTCTACTTTAAAGTTAGATCCAACTTCTTAGAGTTTTCTGGAGGAGGGGTATGGGAGTGTCCCCTAAAGCCCCTAATTTTTATTAAGTATGAAAACCCAAGTACACAGAAAACTGTTGCATTTTGCCATATACTTCAAGCAGGTCCCTTCTCTTCTCTAACCCATGCATAACCTCACACTTTGAAAACTTCTAGAGATTAGACAACTGGCAAAGTCAGACAGGATCTAATGAGCTGGACCCAAAAGCTCTTCCAGATGAAAAGTAAAGCTCTACAACAAAATAGCACCTTATCAAAAGGCAAGAAGTAAAACCATGGGCTTCAATCCCTGCCCTTAGGTAACAAACTCTCAGCAATGAGCTGAGAACAATTTGTGCAAACCACTGTCTTTCAATATTTTGCATGAGAAGTTGATTCACCTTTGCCAGTGCCAAGTTCTATTTACTTTTAAAATGCCACAACCTAAACAAAGTAGGTTTCCTGAAGGCCCTGTATTTCACCTGGGCACCTCTACCCATTCTTTTTGCTGATAGCAACACCTAACTACCAAATCAATATATATTTGAGAGCATTCTAGCTTACTGGAATAGGACAGTTTAAAATTCTACAGATGGATAAACCTGTTCCATTTATTCTTCCTTATATGCCTTCAAAACTATTCTCTAGTCATCAGCAGAAAAAGCCTTCCACCCATAAGAGAGATAAAACAGTCTATGATTCTGCAATTTACAAACACTGAGACCTTTATTTAAAGGATTTTGGCACCTATTATTTCCCCAGGGATGTTCATCTGTGAACTCAAGCAAGCACAAGATGAACAATGCTTGGAAAAAACAAAATGCACATACATTGCAGCTTGGTGCAAATGGCTTTTCAGGCTAAGAAGGTTTGTTGATGGGAATCAGAGCTCGGGAAAGCCCAGTACACAACAGCAAAACAACTGTCCAAGGAGGCCAGTTACAAAACCAAAAGACAGGGGCGGGTCAGCCCAGGGTGCTGGCTCATATGCTCAGTGGTGGGCTGGGAAGGGCGGCTGGTGCCTGAGATCAAGGAAGTGCTTGAGGCCTCATCCTGGAAAATGCCTGGCTCCTCGCAGCTCCACATGCTGCCTCCTGCCTTTGGCCACCTCGCAGGGTGGGCAACTGGTTCCAGAAGCAGGCAAGCTCATCGGGGGTCCCAACATCATCTCTCCTGCCTCCGGACTGACCAACGCAGCCGCTGCCTACTCTTCTCCCGCTGCCCGGCTAAGGCTGCAGCTATGTCGCTCAGGCTTGGCCCCCACCTCAGCAGCGGAAGGGAGGGAGATGGGAGAGGGCAGGGTGGGAGGGGGAGGAGACAACACCCGCCAGCTCAGGGTCTGTCAGCGCTCAGGTGCTCAGCCACTTGGAGGTGCCCGGGCTGCGCTTTGGGGCTTCAGGGGTGGAAACTTCAGGCTCCATCCCATCAGGTTCCACCCTCACCTGGGCCATGCTGCAGAGCTGGGCAGGTTCTTCAGCCTCTCGTGGTCCCCACATGCACTGGCATGGTCCAGAAGGAATGGGGCTAACATGGGGGGAGCTCCAGGTGGACCTAGGAGACAAGGAATTGGTCGTCGCTCAGGGTGCTGCCTGGATTTCTTCTCTGGAGGCTGAATGAGATGGGTTAGTATCTGGGTTCCTTTACTGAGTGCTTTGCAACAAATCAGTTCTGAGGTTGAGCCAGGGTAGGAGCAGGACAGGGATGAGGTGTAGGTGTTAGAGTGGGTCACTGAGTACAAAGTTTGCACTGAGAGACACTGTAAACATTTGCGAATAACGTCCAAAGTTCTGAATCTGCCAGCCTGACTGAGAAGTGGTGCTGGCATACAGTGAGACTTGCTAATAAATGTTACTTTCTTCTTTTAGCTAAAAAATTTTTGCTATCTCTGTCTAAGCATCAAGACAGGTTAAACGTGGATTTTGCATTGAAGGGCATTAATTAGAGACTAATTTGCAATGCAAATATGAAGGCTAATTTTAAGGTTAATAAGACAGTGATATTCTAAGAATTCTTGCTTTGATGTTGAGCCCTTACCTCAAAGACAAAAGATACCCAAGCTTTAGGCACTGAGCAAGGTACTTTTAAGTAGGCATTATTTTATTCCCATTTTATAGAAGAGGGGCAAAGTCTCCAGAGCAGAAGTGCTTGTCCAAGGTCACATGAATTGGTGGTTCCTATACCTAGGCTCCAGATTTTTTCACAGCACAATGTTACCTAGTATATAATTCAAATGGGCTTGTGAGCTGCAAGCTGAGATGTGGTAAATATCATAACCAAGGAGATGTCAGTTTAAAGAGCTTCTCATGATTTCTTTACCAAAGATAGGTAAGGCAATGATGCTAATACTTTATTTGACTAATGAGTAATTATTGGGCACTTACCATGTGCTAACCAATATGAGAGGAACTGGGGACACACTGACAGTTAAAGGTTGACTGACTGTATGGTGATTTTGGCATCTGCTCCCTTTTCAAACTCCAGTGAAATGACAATCATAGGGAGTTTTTTAAGGGCATAAACCTTCTGGAAGCACAGAACAGGAAAGGAGATAAAGACAACAAAATTTTGGAACCTGGAAAGAAATGGCATGTGGTAACTGACTTAGCAGATCAAGAAAGTTAAACTCTAAATTTCTGTGAGAGAGGCTGGAATGCAATCCAAGTTATAGAACAGAATAAAAGGCTCCAAAATGGGCCACAAGTACATCTAGAAGTGAGGGTGAAGGCAGGAATGAAAACAAGAGGACTGATTGAAATTCTGTTCAAGAAGTAATTAAATCCTGAGATTCCCTCCCACACTGCATCCCACCCCACACCTATCCTAGCAGAAGACTGAAGTTTTATTCTCTGGAGAAGGCAAAAAAGAGAATTGTATCTGGGGATTAGTAGGCACAGTTGAGAGCAGCGGAATAATACTGAAAATAAGGGTGGATTAAGCAAACGTTTGCCTAATATTTGAGACCTCAGACTTCTTTTCTTAGGACATGGTGGCCAAGACCATCTGGGCAGGGGAGACTTCTCTAGTGAATATGAGTAGCCCAAGGGGAAAGACCTAAAGACTCTGACAATTGAAGCCCAGCTAGTCCACACTGCACTGAATCCCACAGTTGAGAGATCTAACCCATAGTAGCAGAACTTCTAATGAGTTTATTAGGATCCCTGTTTGAAATATCCATAGAGGCAATGTTCAATATGAAGACTAAATCAGTTGAAGTGTTACTGGATTTTGTCTAGGTTCTTGACTATGCTCCAGAAATGAATTTCAAGAGCATGTCAGGTTAGTTAGGTCAGTAATTTATTAAGGTTGGAGGGAAGAGAAATGGGAGAAAATTACAGATCTTGGGTCCTCAGTAGAGATTAAAGGGCTGAAAAGTGATAAAGAGGGCTGATTTATAGACTATAATTTCCCATTATAGATTATAAATATCAAGGTTTTACTTGTATGTGGATCCCTGGAGGGAGGACATGGCAAGAGCAGGGCACAGAAGTCAAGAGGGGCACAGAAGAGAGCTATTTGACCTTTGCACCTGCTTTTTAAACCATTAATTATTCCACCTCTTTGCTAATGGCATGGGAAGAGTTCCAGCTGTTTGCTGTTTTGATTGATTACTCCACCCATCAATGCCCCTGGAAGGCCTAATTATAAGGCCCCTGGACTGTATTCTGGGCTTCTCCTGGTTTCTGGAGGAAACATTATTCTGAATGGCAGAAATCTCATGAGGATCTTCCAGCAGCCATCTCGGGGGTATTGGTGTCCAGATTCCAAATCCATCTATTGATTCCCTATTTTAAAAGCCAGCTTCTGAAGTATTCAAAACTTTCAAACACTTTCCTAATACAAAATTTTAAATGAGAAATTATTCATATCATAAACTTCTATTCATCAAATATTTTAATAAGCAACATTTAGAAGTGCTACAACAGAGAAGCTTATTAGTATACTGTTGTATTCTTTCAGTTTCATGACAGATCTAAAAACTTTTTTGCTTTGTCTGGTAATATGCAAATGGATTTTTTGATCCACAGAATATCTCCAGGTGCTTCAACATCTCTAAAGCTATGCCAACCCCTAAACCACAGTAAATAGAGGCCAATGCTGTGAATGGGAACATCTGAAACAGGGAGGTCATTGAGACATGGCCCCAGGCTTCCCAGCAGGCCTGGAAAACTTAACCAATCACAACCCCACCCCCACCCCCCACTCCCAACAGACCCCCACCCCTGCCATGGTGTTTTCAAGTAGAGCTGCAGCTGTCATTTTGCTGATAAGATATTTAATAATTATTTTTAAAAAAACAAAAAGCAGTTCACAAACACAAGATTGCAGAAAAAATTTCTACATATGAAAAGGAATGGAGAAAAATAATAATGTAACACTGATAGACTTGACCATATAACATTTACAACTTTAACATATTTTTCCAAAATACATTTATACATACATAAAATAATTAAATGGTAAATCATAATGCTAGTAAGAAAAAAACTGCAGTTCTTTGTTTGAATGAATGCAATAAAAAGACAAGCATCAAAATACTCAGACCTTAGTATACAAAAGCAAAGGATGTGAACAGAAAGTGTAGTTGAAGAAGTAATCAGCAAACATAGCCAAAAATACATTCAGCTCATCAGAAATGAAAGCATTTCAAAGGAAAGCTCTTTGGTAAAACCTACATGTATTAATTTGCCAAAAGGTGTGCCAATGCAAAATACCAGAAATCTGTTGGCTTTTATAATGATTTATTTTGGATAAAACTTACTATTCCAAGGCTGTGAAAAGTTCAAACCAAGGCTCCATAAGAGGTGCTTTCTCACCAAAGTTAGCTGCCACATGTTGAAGCAAGATGGCAGGTAATCTCTGCCTTGTCTTGCCATCCCCTCTGGGCATCCTCTCTCAGGCTCAGCTGCTCCACTTTCTTCCTGATTTCAGCTGAAAGCTGGCATATGACTTGTCTCTTAGGGCTTCCTATATCTATCTTGGCACTTTAGCTTTCTTTGCAAGTTCAGCTGTAAGCTATCTGGCAAATGGCTGATCTTTCCCAGGGCCATCAGCTGTATGAGCATCCTCATTTCTACCACATGGCAGGAACAATAATGACAGAGCTCTCTCTTCTTGTGGCTCTCTAATATGAGACCCAGCAAGGGGGCAGTACTCAACCCAAGTCCCACCACACTGAAGTAGTCCAATAAAATGGCCTAGAGCAGGGGTCCTTTTTTTCCCCTATTTTTTATTATTAAAATTTTTTAAAAAAATATTTTAGATTACAAAATGTTATATAAAAATACAGGGTATTCACATATGCCCCACTCCCTACCCCTCCCACACATTCCCACATTAAGAAAATCCTTCATTAATATGGTACATTTGTTACAAGTGATGAACACATAATTGTGTCATTGCCACAAAGCATGGATTACAGTTTACATTAGAGTTTACACTCTGTCTCACCCAATTTTGTACATTATGACAAAATAAATAACGGTCTGTATCCATCATTGCAACATCATTGAGGAGAATACCAATGTCCCAAAATTACCCCCATATGACACCTATTATTCCTCTCCCTCCCCTCAGAACATCTGGTGGCCACTTGCACCACATCAATGATAAATGTTCTTCCCTTGCTAGAATAAAATAAGTTTATAATAGAATAACAGTAAGTCTACTATGGTCCATCATTCATTAACCAATCCTGAGAATTCTGGGGTGGTGATTCCCATTCTGCCTCTAATTGAGAAGGGGCTTAGATCCCATTGGGGCAGATGGATAAGACTATCTTGTTTCAGTTGCTGACAATCTTTGTACCTTGGGATGGGCACTGTCCATCATTATCTCCTTAGTTGTCCTGGATGAGTCCAATGAACTGGAGAGTAGGTTTTGCAACTCTGTTGAGATTCAGGGTCTAAATGGCACCTGAATAGCACAAAGATTTAAGTCTTTTGGACATACACCTACCAAATCTAGTACCAACCATAGGTTCAAATAAATGGAACAGAAGAGACATGAGTAGGGAAACCACAACTGAGTCCAACTCTGTCAGACTGGGAGCATGAATTTCAAAGTAGGGCCCACTGGAAGGGTGCCAAACTCCTGAGCTGTCTGCCCTGCCTCTAGTGTCTGGATGTCTACGGAACCCTCAGGAGCCCTGATATTTGAGGCAATATTTTGCTGTGGCAATCAGGAGATCATGCTGATATGTGCATGAGCATAACCTTGGGAATGACACCCTACCTCATTTTGAAATCTCTTAGCCATACAAACTCATTTGTTTTTACACTTTCCCCCTTTTGGTCAAGGTCTTTTTCCAGTTGCATCACTAGTTGGCAGTTGGTACTGATCCCTCAGGACCAGGGAGACTCATCCCCAGGAGTCATGTCCCATGCTGGGGGAAGTTAATGCATTTATATGCTTTTTTGGCTTAGAGAGTGGCCACATTTGAACAACAAGGATGTTCTCCAGAAGTATCTTTTAGACAATATCTAATACTAGGCTTAGTTTCAATTTCAAAAGTAAAGGTTCATAAGCACAGTCATCAATATCAAGGGTCTGTCAATAGTCCACCATCCTTCACTAGTCACTGCCCCTGTACCCAGGGCATTCTGGCTGTCCCATTAGAGAATGTGGCAGAGCTCCGCAGGATGGAAAGTTGATATTCTTTTGGTTATTGTGTGGCTCTCCACCCACTGTGGCCATGCCCCATGAACATTTGAACACAATCATGTGTCTTATAGGTATGCCCCAGGTGATCTTCCTTCCATGTGTCCCCCATCACTGATACCCTACACCAATAATTCTCCCCTACCAGAGTTGTGACCCTTCTGTAATCCAAAGCCTCTTCAAAAATGAAGCCAAAATACAACCAAATAAAATTAATAAGAAAATGAAATATAATGATAGTTTTAAAAATAAATTAAAAATTTTTAAAAAATTTGAAATGAAAATAATTTTTGCATTATGTCTTTCATCACTATAAGATCTGTTGTCTTCTATGTACAATGACTTTTTCTTCCATATATTCCCCCAATGTCTTATTTTTTTCATTTTATCTCCAAAGAAGCTTTAGGTTACAGAAAAATCACATACAGAGTATAGGGGGTTCCCATATAACCAAAATTCTTCTACATTTCCCCTGTCCCCTACTAATAACATATTACATTTGGATGGTACATTTGTTGCAACTGATGTACAAATATTGGAGCATTGCTATTAACCATGTTCAATGATTTACATTTTGGTATACATTTTGGACTGTACACTTTTAAATTTTTAAAAAAATATAAAATGGCCTGTATCCATTAATGCAAGATCATGCAGAACAATTCTAATGTCCTAAAAATGCCCTATGTCCCATCTATTCTACTCTTCCCACCTCCCTTCAGGGCATATGGTAATCACTAACTTTCATTTTTTGAAGAATAAGATTCAAAGTTACTTCCAATAATATTGAGGGCTTGCCATATTGGTCTGTTTTCTTTTATTAAGCACTGCCTATGTTCTCAAGAGATTTTTGCACCTCTATTCAAGAACCTAGCAGGACTCTGTAGTATGGGAGTTTATTATTTTCTTGCTTATTGTGTGGGTCTCTACCCACTGATATAACACAGTATGACAAGATGAACACTTACATATTCTGTAGAAGCCTGCCCCAGGTGTGCCCTGTCCTGCATGCCCCCCACATCCAACACCCTAAACCAGTAACCCTCCCCAGCCATATTTGCCATAAGAATATTCCCAGCATTGTAGTTTTAAACACAGACTGCAAATACCCAGAGTTCACCTGCTCCTTCCTGCAATCCTTCCCCCAGTTTCATGGATTGTCCAACTCAATCCTTCCACACTACCACCCTCACAGACCAGCACCACTGAATGCAATAGCATCGCTGCATCACTGTCATGTCCATCCACTGCACAACTGCACCATTCTGCTTTATCATAGATTTTGCCCATATGGGAATGGGCTCACAACCATCTACTCCATTTCTGTCTCCTATAAAACTATCTTCAAGACTCTACCTTTGTGAATGTGCTTAATTTGCTTAATTCTTATCAATGAGGTCATGTAATATTTGTCCTTCAGTGCCTGGCTTGCTTTACTCAACATGGTTTTCAAGATTCATCCATGTTATTCTGTGTGTTAATATTGCATTCCTTCTTATAGTTGGATATTCCATTGTATGTCTATAGCAGAGATTTCTCATCCATTTTTGTTGATGGGCATTTGGGTTGTTCCAAATTTTGGCAATAGTGAATAATGCTGATATTAACATTACTGTGCATATATCTCTTTGTGTCCCTGCTTTCAATTCTTCTGGATATATATACCCAGCAGTGGGATTCCTACATTCCCACTAGTAGTGGACAAGGATTCCCTTTCCTCCACATCCTCTCCAATACTTGTAGTCCTTTTTTTTAAATTAGCCACCAGCCTAATGGAATTACAATGATATCTAATTGTTGTTTTGTTTTGCATTTCCCTAATAGTTAGTGATGTTGAGCATCTTTTCATGTGCTTTCTAGCCATTTGAACTCCTTCTTTGGAGAAGGGTATACTTAAACTTTTCCCCATTTTTTAAAAATGGGTTGTTTGTCTTTTTATTTTTGAGATGTAGGATTTCTTTGTATATGCTGGACATTTGTCCACTATTGGACAGATGGTTACCAAATATTTTCTCATGTTGTACAGGCTGCCTTTTCACTTTCTTAACAAACTCCTTTGAGTTACAGAAGTTTTTAATTTTGAAGAGATCCCATTTATCTATTTTTTTCCTTTGGTTGCTTGTGCTTTGGGTATAAAGTTCATGAAACCATTTCCTACTACAAAGATCATGTAGATGCTTAGAGTAGGGTTTTTTAATGGATTTTGTTCCATGGACCCCTTTGTCAGTCAGGTGAAAGCCATGGACCACTTCTTAGAATGTAGCAGCAGATAGTTTCATGACACTTAAGATTACCATGTCTTTATTTTTTATTATTAATATATATTTTTATTTTTTAAAAGATACTTAGATTACATAAATGTTACACAAAAAATATAGGGATTCCCATATGCCCCACTCCCCACACCTCCCACAGCCTCCCACATAAACATCCTTCAATAATGTGACACATTCATTGCAAATGATAAATGCTTCCTGGGGCATTGCCAATGAGTATGGACCACATTTCACATTGTAGTTTATACTCTCTCCCACACAATTCTGTGGTTAGGGGAAGATATAAAATGGCCTATATCTGTCATTGTAATATCTTTCAGAATGAGTCCCAAGTCCCCAAAAAAGCCCCTGTATTATACCTGATTTTCCCTCTTCCTGCTCCCAAAGCCTCCAGTGGCCACTGTCTCCACATCAATGTTGTAATTTCTTCCATTGCTAGAATCACCTTGTCTATTATAAAACATCAGTAAGTCCACTCTAGTCCATAATTCATTCCCCAATCATGAGGATTCTGGGATGGTGATGTCCAGTCCTCCTCTAATTGAAAGGGGGCTTCAGTCTCATTCAGCTGATGGATGGGACTCTCTTGTTTGCAGTTGAAGTCTCTCTTGTTTCCTTGATATGTTGGTTGGCAATCCTCACCTCCTTGTTATTTGTTCTGGGTTAGTCCAATGAGTTGGAGAGTAGGTGTTGCAACTCCACTGAGGCTCAGGGCCCAGCTGGCACATGGACAGCCCAAAGATTCCAGGCTCATGGACATACACCTACAAACTCCAGCACCAAATATAGGATTCAATGGAATGGACAGATTAGCCATGCATAGGGAAACCATAACTAAGTCCAACTCTGTCACTCTCATGAGTACAAACTCCAAAGTAGAGCCCACTGGCAAGACACCAAACTCTGGAGCTATCTGCCCTGACCATAGGACATGGGTGTCTCCAGAGCCCTCAGGAACCCCAGTATTTAGAGGTAGTATCCACTTTGGCAGTCTAAGAGATACTGATGAGATATGCATAAGTCTTACCTCTGGGATGATGTCCCAACTCACTTTGAAGTCTCTTAGATATATAAGCTCATTTGTCTTTACACTTTCCCCCTTTTATTTGAGGTCTTTTTCCAGTTGCTTTGCTAGTTGGTGCTTGAAAATAATCCTTTGATGCCAGGGAGGTTCATCCCCAGGTGTCATGTCCCATGCAAGGTAAGGTAATGCATTTATATGCTGAGTTTGGCTTAGAGAGAGGCCAAATTTGGGAAACAAGGAGGCTCTCAAGAAGTAACTCTTAGGTACCCCACAACATTAGGATAAGTTTCAATTTAAAAAGGAAAGGCTCACAAGCCTTTGATATTGATAGTCATCAATATCAAGGGCTTATCAATGAACCATCCTACTTCACCAGTCATTGCACCTGAACTTGCCCCTGCACTTGAGGGACAGTTGCTGCTACATTAGAGAATGTGACAGAGCCCTCCAGGATGGGAATTCAATATTCTCTTGGTTATTGTGTGAATCTCTACCCATTGTGAAAATGTCCCATAAATATTTGAACACATTTATATACCTTACATATATGCCTAGGTGAACTTCCTCCCATGTATCCCCCATCACTGACACTCCACACAAATGATCCTCCCCTACCTCAGTTGTAACCCTTCTGTGATCAAAACATCTTCCAAAATGTAGCCAATAAAATAGCCAAATACAATTAATAGGAAAAAGAAATAATAATGATAAATTTTAATATAACAAATATAATTCATAAAAATTAAAAATAAATAAAAATAAAATAATAAAATAAAATTAGGACTTCTGAGAAGGTGTCAGACTAGTAAGACATGGGAATCTCTTCTCCTCCAGAAAAAACAGCTAGAGGACAGGCTGAAACAGACCAGTAAAAGATCTTCTAGTGTTTATGACAGCTGGCAAAGGTTGGACACCACCCAGTGGATGGAGAGACAAAGAAGGGAAATCACAATAACAGAACCATGAGTTCAAGCCAGCAGGAGCTGCTGCTGGCACCATCCCCCACACTAAAGACACTTTAGAATTCTCAGGCTTCTGGTCCTGCAACTACAGACAAAGGGGTCGCCAGGGATCTACCCTCCCAGGAAAGCAGAGAGAGAAAGACATAGCCTAAGGCAGACTCAGCTTCTTTCCCACAAGCTTGGTATGCTGGGTCTCATGAGCCCCTCCAGGCCAGGTGAGACCACATAGTGGTTTGCCCTGGGAGCTGATGAAGGACTGGAGAAATCTGACTCTCAAAATCTCTCTCTCTTCTAGCTGGGACTAATGGTTGAGAACACCCCAGGAAAGTGGAAAGAGAGGGACAAAGCCTAAGGCTGACTCAGCATTTGACTCATAAATTTGGTCTGCTGTGTCCCAAGAACCCTTCCAGGCTGGGTGGAGCTGTGCCATTGGTTACCTTGAAGTCTGCACGGGGCTAAATATATACAACCATCCTAAACTCCTCCTCTACTAACAGGGACTGATTGCTGAGGACTAAGAGGGGAGTGAAAATATTTCCTAGCCAGGAAAAGGGAGGGGGTTGCCAAAGAAGGCTAGAGAACTCTCTCAGAGAATGTTTGAATTACAAGACTCCTAGCCTCCAGACAGGAAGCTCTATCACAATGATCCAGTCTGTGCTGCAACAAACACAATCTGACCATTGAGCTGAGAGCTGCCAAAGAACACTATCTCCTGCAAGACCAATGAAGAACATGCAAGAAATTTAAAAATAAGTAGGAGAGGCTTTTTCCAGCCTCTATAGCATCCATGTCCAAGGCTGTAGAAAGTGACTTTACAACCAATTACTGGGTTCAGTGTCCAGTTTTGAGCAACCAGCATGATATTCCTAACAATCCAGGTCTAGCCTAGAAATAAAGAGCAGTGGTAACTCACAGCTTCCTGCCACTAAATCCCTACAAAAGAGAAAGAAATTGAGCATCTGAGTAAACTACATCCTAATCAGATGCCTAGATATCAGCAAAAAATTATGAGCTATACTAAGAAAATAGAAGACATGGCCAAAGAAAAGGAATATATCAAAGCCCCAGAAGAGATGCAGAATTTGTGAGAACTAATCAGTGAGATGTGCACAAATTTCTAAAATCAAATTAATGAGTTGAAAGATAATATGGTTAAAGAGATGAATGACATCAAGAAGACATTGAGTGAGCACCAAGATTTTCAAATCCTGAACAGAAAAGTAACATAGCTCATGGGAATGAAAGACACAATAGGTGAGATAAAAAAAACATATTTGAGGCAGACAAGAGCAGACTAGAAATGAAAGAAGAAAGAATATTTGATACCACAGACAGAACAGTTAAAATTAAAGATAGAAAATAACAGAGAGAGAAAAGAATGGAAAAAATTGAGCAGGGGCTGAGAGACAGAGTTCAATGACAACACAAAATGCAACAACATACATGTCATGGGAGTTCCAGAAGAAAAGAAGGGAAAAGTGGCAGAAGGAGTATTTGAGGAAATAATAGCTGAAAATTTCCCTACTACCATGAAAGAATTGAACTCACATGTCCAAGAAGCACACCATGCCCCAATCAGAATAAATACAAAGAAACCTACTACAAGATACATACTACGCAGAATGTCAAACGTCAAAGAGAAAGGGAAAGTTCGCAGAATAACAAGTGAGAAGCAAACTGCCACATACAAGGGACGTCCATTAGAACTTAGTGCAGATTTCTCTTCAGAAACCATGGAGGTGAGAAGATAGTGGTATGATAAAATTAGGATAGTGAAAGAGAAAAGCTGTCAGCCAAGAATTCTTTATCCGGCAAAACTGTCCTTCAAATATGAAGGTGAGTATAAAATATTCACAAACAAACAGACATTAAGAGAGTTTGCAAAAATGAATCCACCTTTGCAGGAAATATTAAAGGAAGCCTTAGAACCTGAAAGAACAAGACAGGAGAGACAGGCTTGTAGGAAAGCATAGAAGAAAGAATAGCAGAAAGGATAATCAAAAGGGTAAAAAGACAGACAAATGTAAGATGACATATGAAAATAAAGTTAAAAGATTGGAATATTAAAAAATAATGAAAAATAATTTTTTTTTGATATTTTGCCTTTCATCATTGTAATATCTGTTGTCGTGTATGGAGAGTGACATTTTCTTCCATTTATTCCCCAGTATCTTACTTTTTTCATTTTGTTTTCAAAAAAGTTTTAGGTCACAGGAAAACCACATACAGAATACAGGGTATGCTCATATACACAACATTATCCCCCTTTTCCCCTTTTCCATATTAAAACCTTTTTATATGTGGATAGTAACTTTGATACAACTGATATACAAATAGTGAAATATAGATGCTAACCATGGCCAATGGCTTACACTATGATTTACACTTTGGATGATACACTTTTATAAATTGTGATGAGATTTAACATGGCCTGTGTCCATAATTGCAAGATCATGTAG
>JAQZBX010050647.1:0-19597 GCA_029593785.1 Cabassous unicinctus | reverse complement strand
AGTTCTCTGGAGGGGCTCCTTGCCTAACTAAGAGTATGGCTATGCCCTGCAGACTTGATATAATTGTTCTGTGGTAATTAAGCAAAAGACTGTGTCTCTTCAGGAGGTCAGGTAGAGAACAAAAAATAATTGGGATAAAGGGCTTTGGGGACCATGGTGATGCTGCAGGCAAGGAAGCGGATTTAAATACAACTAATCAGAAAGGGGAAGTGGTGGCCACTGAATATTTTCTTTTAAGTCTGGGATGTTGGAACCAAGAATTAAACTTTAAGAATTCATAGGGTTAAATTGTTTCTTTCTTCTATCCCAAACCATGACAAAAAGCCTTCACCTCCAAGAAATAGTATTTGGCTCTCAAAGCAAATACTGATCTGATCCTAACCTTCCTGCCCATCCCCTCTTCTCTGTGTCCCCAAGAGCCATAATTTGTCCAGTGTCTTCTTCCCTCTTGGTTTTGGGCAGACGCCAATGGCTATTTGTAAAAGCAGAGCTCACAAGATGAACAAACACCTTGTCTCTCTTTCTGATTCTTGTGGGATATCCTATACATGGACTACCTATGGGAGCCCTGGGACTGGGGAGGGGGCCTGGCAAGACAAAGTTTAAGACCTTGGCTTTCATGCAAATATTCTTGCTGTCCTGATTTTGTGATAATCAGGGTGGGCTAAGCATTCGCTATATTAGAAACCATGCATGTGTCCCCAGACCTAGTTTTTCTCCCTAGGTCTGGTTTTCAGAATGCTGGTGATAAACTAAGCCTGATTTATTATATGACTGTCCTTTATGGGAAAAGACTGTATATAACTCTAGGTATCTTTGGTCAACTTTAAGAGATATAGGAGGGGGACAGATGTGGCTCAAATGGTTGCGCTTCCGTATCCCATATGGAGGGACCTGGGGTCAATCCAGTAAATTGACCCAGTAAAAACTTAAAAAAGAAAAATATCAAAGGCATGAGGGCCGCCAGGCCCCATGTGCAGGTGAGCCTCCCGAGGCCGCACGAGCAGGTGAGCTGCCAGGCCTCACGCATCAGTGCACTGCCAGGCCCTGCAAGTGGGTGCACCGCCAGGCCCTGTGTGCGGTTGTGCTGCCAGGCCCCGTGAGCAGGTGAGCCCCCCAGGCCCCGTGCGTGGGTGTGCCACCAGGTCCTGCAAGCGAGTGAGCTCCCCAGGCCCTGCACGTGGGTGCACCGACAGGCCCCTCAAGTGGATGCACCACCAGGCCTCGTGCGTGGGTGCACCATTAGGCCTCTTGCACGGGTGCACCCTCAGGCCCTGGGAGCCACGCAGCAAGATGATAATGTAACAGGAGAGTAACACAAAGGAAAGCCAAGATGAGACGTGCCAAAAAACCAGGAACTAAGGTGGTGCACGTGGTAGGATGCCTCTCTCCCACATCGGAGGTTCTGAGGATAGAATCCCAGTGAAGACAGGAGGAGAAGGATGAAAAGAGAGGGCAGGAAACAGACACAGAGTTGCCCAGCAAATGGACACAAAAACAGCAAAAATGGGGGGAAGGCGTAAAAATGGATAAAAATAAATAAATAAATCCTTAAAAAAAAAAGTATAGGGGAGTAAGATACGGACTATAGTTAGTAGTAATACTTTGACAATGCCCCTTCATAATTTAACAAATGTTTCACAACAATGCAAAGTATTTGTGGTGGGGTGATGTGTGGGAGCCCTGTTTGATGTTATACATGTTTGTTTTGCAAGTTCACAATGTTTACTGAACACTTATTGCTTATGTATGTTCATGTATGAATGATATACTTCAATAGCTTGTTTTAAAAAAAGACAAAAGACCTTGGCTTTCAAAAGCGTCAGTATATGCCCATGTCAAATTGTTGATGATTCTGAGTTGGAAAAAACTACATATAAACAGATCTCTAGATAATATATTTTATCAAATTAGCAATAAGATTCAGATGGATCCAATTTGGAGAGAGAAAAAGGAAGAGAACTGATGGCCATGGAGCTAAAACCGCTGAGGTAATGGTTCTCTGCAATGTGTTCCCCAGGCCAGCAGCAGCAGAACCACCTGGGAACTTATTAGAAATGCAAATTCTCAGGCTTCTTCCCATGAGAATGAGAAATTTTGTGGGTGGGCAAACAATTTGTGTTTTAATAAGTCCTTCAGGTAATAATGATGTATGTTAAAGTTCAAAAACCACTACACTAGGGAAAGAAAAATTACTCAAGGTGTAGATCAGCAGTTCTCAAAGGTTATTTTGCTTCAGGATCACCTGGAAGGTTTATTAAAAGAAAGACCACTAGACCCTACTCCCAAGAGTTCTTGATTCAGTAGGGATGGGGAAGGGGAAAGACCATTTGTATTTCTAACAAGTTCCCAGTTGCTGCTGATGCTGCTTGTCCAGGAACCACTCTTGAAGCACCACTGGTATACATAAAAGATTTTCAGAAGGGCAAGACTTCCTCCTTGTCCTGAGACTGCAATATGGATTTTCTGGGCTGAATGGGGAGGGAGAAGAGGAGAAGTGATGATTACATAGACATGCCAGTGATTTATATAGAGAACAGCTCTGCCCTCTTTGGGAGGCAGCAAAGCCCAGGCAGTCAGGCCCTTAGGCGGACTCACTGAGTTTCCTGCTCTCCACATATGAAAGTGATACAAAATTAGCAGAAATAACGAGCAGGCAGATAGGGCCAGGTGGACAAAAACAAAGAAAACTTCAAAGTGGCCTGCATGAACCAAGGCCCAAGAAACAGCCACAACTACTGATATCTCAGTAAACATCTACATGGAGAGATGAGAGATCATTGAGATGATTCCGCTCTTCAAACCAACCCCACTGAAAATTTAGCACTTTGGAAACCTCTAGAACTTGGCCGTGAGCTGGGAAAAAGTGGGGGGATCTCCAAAAGGACTTAGACTATTTTCACCATCATGAAGGAATAAGTCCAAGGCATTTCCTGGAAGAGGCAGCATCTGGGGAAATACAACTAAGATAGCGCATTTGGAAGGAAACCATCCTGTTGACATCTGTTATAAGCTCTTTAGGATGTTGTGAAAGACAAGAAGTTTGAAATTTAATTTTAATGATGTTTAAGAAACATGGGTAAGGTGCAGTGCCTCATGATAAACCATGCAAGCTTAAGCCTGAAACAGTCACCTCACTGTCCTACCCCATTAGGGAACTGGCCTGATGGGGACATAAAACAGAAATTTAGTTGTTATAAAACATAAAATGACTAACCATTAGGAAACAATCAGTAAAACTCAAATTGAAGGATATTCTACCAAACAATTGGCCTGCATTTTCAAATATTGAGCACATATTAGGTACTGGAATTGTATCAGTCATTTCCTATATTTGAACAAAAATGAACATGACTTTGTGGATTGAGATTTGTACCTGCTATAACCATACCCATATTGCATTAGTCAGGGTTCTCTAGGGAAACAGAATTGACAGGAGATATCTGTAAATAGTATATGAGATTTTATAAAATTCTCCCACGTGACCGTGGGGATGCACAAGTCCAAATTCTACAGGCAGGCTGCAAACTAGGGGCTCTGATGAAAGTCCTTGATGAGTTCCCAGGAGACACTGTCTGAAATCAAGCTGGAAAATTCTCTCTGAATGCTGAAATCACTTCCCTTTTAAGGCTTTCAACTGATTGTATAAAGCTTCACTCATTGCTGATGGCAATCTCCCTGGTTGATTGTAGCTATAATCAGGCATCTATGCAATCAACTCACTGATGATTAAAGTCCATAAATGTCTTTGTATTATAATTAGCTCCAGTGCTTGCTTGACCAAATAACTGGGCACAATTACCTGGCCCAGTTGGCACATTAGCCTAACCATCACAGCCCACCCCTTGTCAACTTGGCAGCCATACATATCACCTTAAACCATATTTAGTCTTTAAATAAAAACAATAACAGGCATACATATATATTTCCACCTAACAACATTCAACTGTCATGCGTACAATTGGGAACGCATTAATTCCCTATAGAGTGGGGTGCAAGTCCTTGGGTAATATTCAATCTTAAAATTGGCATCCTTAAATATTATGACATGAACTAATACAACTTATTTCATATGACAAGGGAAAAAGTTAGGGAAGAAAACAAAGATATTCACTTTATGTACATATACAATCATACTCATAACAAAACAAGGATATAAAAATCCATTACAGTCCTTGTTTCTGTAACTGGTCACATGGTCGAAGTTCATATTTATCACTACCCTCTTCCACTACCCATTCCATGTTCCCATTAACCTCAGCAAGCACCTCAGCTGCCCATAGTTCTTTGCCTGGTGGGGTGACCCAAACTTTCATTCCTGAAGATTCTGAGCCATTGTTAGTCCTGCTTGGATTGGGTTGTTGCAATTTTCCATTGCCTTTAATCACACGGCATGGTAGTACTAAGAGACACCCTAGGGAATCTCCTGTATTCCAGGCAAGCTCTTCCTTACCCCCATTATGTAGGTGCAGTCCTATTTCCTCTTGATAGTCAGGATCAATTACCCCAGCCAGTACAGTAATTCCCTTCTCTGCCTGTTGATTCAGAGGCATAAGGAGCCCAAAGTGGCCAGGTGGCAGCCTTAACTTCCAGTTCAATGGAATCATTGTTGTATTCCCTGGTGAAATCACTCCTCCTTTTGGAACTAAGACCTGTAGACCAGCAAAACTTAAGGCTGCAGGGACAGGAAGCAAAAATTTTCCTAGTGGATCACTAGGGGTAATGGTGAATGGTGCCACTCCCATTTCCACCCCTTGATTCCTGGACCCATGAATCCTGGCTTTGGGAGAAACAGCACCATAGAGTGGACACTAACTTAGAGCATACACAATCTCCTGGAGAACACTGCCCCAGGCCTGCAAGGTAATGCCACCTAGTTGGTGCCATAATTGAGTCTTCAAAAGGCCATTCTACCGTTCTATCAATCCAACTGCTTCAGGATGATGGGGAATGTGGTCAGACCAGTGAATTCCATGGGCATGTGCCCATTCCCACACATGATTTGCTGTGAAATGGATTTCTTGATCAGAAAAAATGCTGTGTGGAATGCCATGGTGATGGATAAGACATTCAGTAAGTCCATGAATGGCAGTTTTGGAAGAAGCATTGCACTCAGGAAATGCAAACCCATATCTGGAGTATGTGCCCATTCCAGTTAAAACACATCGCTGCCCCTTCCATGATGGAAGTGGTCCATTGTAATCAACCTGCCATCAGGTACCAGGCTGATAATCTTGGGGAATGGTGCCATATCGGGGGCTGAGTGTGGGTCTCTGCTGCCGATTGGGCACTCAGCAGTGGCTGTAGCCAAGTCAGCCTTGGTGAGGGGAAGTCCATGTTGCTGAGCCCATGCATTACCTCCACCAAAATCTCCATGACCACTATGTTCATGAGCCCATTGGAAAATGACAGGAGTGGCTGGGGAAAGAGGTTGAACATTATCTATGGATCGAGTCATCTTATCCACTTAATTATTAAACTCTTCCTCTGCTGAAGTCACTCTCTGGTGAGCATTCACGTGGAACACAAATATTTTCATGTTTTTTGCCCACTCAGAAAGGTCTGTCCACACACCTCTTCCCCAGACCTCTTTGTCACCAATTTTCCAATCATGTTCCTTCTAAGCCCCTGACAATCCAGCCAAACCATTGGCAACAGCCCATGAACCAGTGTACAAATGCACTTCTGGCCATTTCTTCTTCCAAGCAAAATGAACAACCAGGTGCACTGCTCGAAGTTCTGCCCACTGGGAGGATTTGCCCTCACCACTGTCCTTCAGGGACATCCCAGAAAGGGGCTGCAGTGCTGCAGCTGTCTACTTTTGGGTGGTACCTGCATATCATGTAGAACCATCTGTAAACCAGGCCCAAGTTTTCTCTTCCTCAGTCAACTGATTATAAGGAACTCCCCAAGAGGCTAAAACTGTGGGCTAGGAAAGAGGAGGTAACATGGCAGGAGTGATGACCATAGGCATTTGGGCTACTTTCTCATGTAACTTACATGTGCCTTCAGGACCTGCTCGAACCCTGTCTCATATATACTACTTCCATTTTATTATGGAGTGCTGCTGTGCACGCCCAACTTTATGGTTTCGTGGGTCAGACAATACCCAGCTCATGATAGGCATTTCAGGTCTCATGGTAATTTGGTGGCTCATGGTTAAGTGTTCAGTCTCTACTAAGGCCCAGTAGCAGGCCAAAAACTGTTTCTCAAAAGGAGAGTAGTTATCTGCAGAGAATGGCAAGGCTTTGCTCCAAAATCCTAAGGATCAGCATTGTGATTCTTCTGTAAGGGCCTGCCAAAGGCTCCAGATGGCATCTCTATTTGCCACTGACACTTCCAGCATCATTGGATCTGCTGTATCATATGGCCCAAGTGGTAGTACAGCTTGCACAGCAGCCTGCACCTGTTGCAGAGCCTCCTCTTGTTCCAGTCCCCAATCAAAATGAGCAGCTTTTCTGGTCACTTGGTAAAGGCTGGAGTAGCACACCCAAATGAGGAATGTGTTGTCTCCAAAATCCGAAGAGACCAACTAAGCATTGTGCCTCTTTTTTGGTCATAGGAAGGGCCAGATGCAAAGTTTATCCTTCACTTTAGAAGGAATATCTTGACATGTCCACACCACTGGAAACCTAGAAATTTCACCAAGGTGGAAGGCCTCTGTATTTTTGTTGGATTTATCTCCCATCTTCTCTCACGCAAATGTCTTACCAATAAGTCTAGAGTTATTGCTACTTCTTTCTCACCTAGTCCTATCAACATGATGTCATCAATATAATGGACCAGTGTGATGTCTTGTGGGAGGGAGAGATGATCAAGGTTCCTGCCAACAGTATTATGACATAGGGCTTGAGAGTTGATAAACCCCTGAGGCAGGACAGTGAATGTATACTATTGGCCTTGCCAGCTGAAAGCAAACTGTTTCTTGTGATCCTTACTAATGGCAACTGAGAAAAAAGCATTTGCCAATCAATAGTTGCAAACTAGGTACCAGGGGATGTGTTGATTTGCTCAAGCAATGATACCACATCTGGGATAGCAACTGTGATTGGAGTCACCACCTGATAAAGTTTATGATAATCTACTGTCATCCTCCAAGATCCTTCTGTTTCCTGCACAGGCCAAATAGGAGAGTTGAGTGGGGATGTGGTAGGAATCACCACCCCTGCAATCCTTCAAATCCTTGATGGTGGCACTAATCTCTGCAATCCCTCCAGGAATCTAGTATTGCTTTTGATTTACTATTTTGTTGGGTAGGGGCAGTTCTAGTGGCTTCCACTTGACCTTTCCTACCATAATAGCCCTCACTCCACAAGTCAGGGATTAAATGTGGGGATTTTGCCAGTTACTGAGTATGTCTATTCCAAATATGCATTCTGGAACTGGGATAATAACCACAGAATGGGTCCAGGGACCCACTGGACCCACTGTGAGATGGAACTGAGCTAAAACTCCATCAATCACCTGACCTCCATAAGCCCCTACTCTGACTGATGGGCCACGGTGACGTTTGGGGTCTCCTGGAATTAATGTCACTTCTTAGCCAGTGTCTAATAATCCCTGAAACGTCTGATCATTTCCTTTTACCCAATGCACAGTTACTCTAGTAAAAGGCCATAGTTCTCCTTGGAGAAAGCTGGGAGGAAGATTAACAATATAAATTTTTGGCAGGGTAACAGGATCCTTCCCCAAGGGGACCTGGCCTTCTCATTCAAGGGGTTCTGGGTCTGTAAACTGTCTCAAGTCTGGGAATTGATTAAGAGGCCATGATTCTTTTTGTCTGTAATTCAAGTTAGGGTTTTGTTCACTCGACCTAGAACTCTTCTGCTTATATAGATCAAGTAGGAATTTAGTAGACTGCCCATCTATTTCACTTCTAGGTACTCCATGATCTATTAGCCAATGTCGTAGCTGTATGTGATTCAGAATCTTTTAATTGCTGCTTTGAGTCTGTATTTTAATTCCGGTAGCCACACTCACCTTGTCTTTGGTTATTAACTGCTGAGACTTGACTTTTACTGGCTGGAGATCCCGTTATCCCCATAATGATTAAGGATCCTAGTTCCATTATAGCAGTTCCCACAGTAATATCTGGACTACAGAGAAGAGCAAACACAGAGCTCTTCAGGGAAGATGGAGTTAGTCTTACAAATTTATTGCTCACAGTCCTGGTTAAAGGTGTGTCCTCTGGACATTCCTGAGGTGGGTGGGCAAGTCTTAAAAGGTAAATCCATTCTAGCATTCCAATCTCTCTAAGCTTTCGAATTCTTTCTTCTACTGTATACCAGGGTGAATTGGGCATCTCAACCTCAGACATTCTAGGCCATCTGTGGTCCATGTTTCAGTCAGCCACCCAAACTGTTAGAGCCCTTTCTAACCCCTCAACTACAGCGTTGAATCCAAAATTTCTGCTTAGTGGGCCCATATCAATAAATTCAGCCTGATACAACTTTATACTCCTTCCACCATTATCCCATACCCTTATTATCCATTTTCACACATATTCCCGATTTCTGTCTATATAAGTTGGAAAACTCCCACAGTTCTTTTAGAGTATAGCATACTTCCTCATGGTCACACTTTGTACTTCACCATTGGGGGCTTTTTGTGATTTTAGTCTAGTAATAGGTCTTGAAGAGAAAAGGGGCGGTGTGAGTGGGTAAGAAGGATTAGAAATGCCTTGCAAGCTATTGACCTCAGGGCATTTCTCTGCATTTTCATCTACTGAGATAGGATTAATCTCTTCAGGCAGGGGTTGGAAGGCAGATTCGTTAGGGCAGAGTGGAGATTGGGCAATGCAGGCTTTAGTTTGGCTGGTACTAGTCTCAGGACTGGAAGGAGGTCTGGACTCCCTTGGACAGGCCATCACAGGTTTATCTGGCAAAGTCTCAGCAGAATTTAGGGTTCCAATGTCTCCACCATATCATCATCAACCCATGTGTCTCCATCCCAATCCTCAAAGTTTTACTCCTTTCCAATCAATGCCTTCACTTTAACAGCAGACACCCTGCAAAGTTGAGATTTTAGTTTCCTTTGTAACTTTGCTACTCATACAATGAGACTCTGGATCTGATTTTCAGAGGTCTCAAGTCTGTGCCTACAAGAAACAAGGTTTTCTTTCAGAGCACACACAGAAACTTTCACATCGTTCATGTGGTGTTTAAGTTGCAAATTTGAAGCCTTTAACTCATCCCTTTCTTTTGTAACTGTATCCAGAGTATCTAGGAGGAGCCAGTCAACATCACTGTAACTTTTGATTCCACAAAACTCTGTTAAGGTGTTGAAAACACTCTCACCCAGATCCTTGCCTCTTATAAACTTGGAAGTAGGGGAATCCAGTGGTAATATTTTGTGTATCTCCATTGCCAACTAATGACTGTTAGTGGCCTCTTGATTATTGGAAAGGGAGTGATTATTACCCTTGAGTCCAATTAGAGTAGACAGCCAATTGTAAAACTCCCAGAACCACATCATAAATCTCATGTTTAAGATTCTGTTTCTCAAGAATCACTCCTGGTACCAAGCTGTATTAGTCAGGGTTCTTTAGAGAAACAAAATTAACAGGAGATATCTGTAAATAGTATGAGATATTATAAAAATTCCCTCACATGACTGTGAGAATGCACAAGTCTAAATTCCATAGGCATGCTGCAAACCAGGGATCTGATGAAAGTCCTTGATGAGTTCCCAGGACACATTGGCTGTCCAAAGTCGAGCTGGAAAATTCTCTCTGAATGCTGAAATCACTTCCCCTTTTAAAGCATTCAACTGATTGGATAATACATCACTCATTGCTGATGGCAATCTCCTTGGTTGATTATAGATGTAATTAGCCATCTATGCAATCAATTCACTGATGATTAAAGTTCATAAATGTCCTTGTATTAAAATTAGACCAGTGCTTGCTTGACCAAACAACTGCGCATGATTACCTGGCCCAGTTGACACATTAGCCTAACCATCACACATATTCTTATGTTTGATGCTTTCTCCAGAATTATGCACTTGCTAAAGTGCATAATTCACTGCAAAGAACTTACACACCAAGAATAAGAATAATTCACTTTTTCAATTGTGAATGATTTTGGAATTTTCAGCAGTCCAAGGCTTATTTCCTTCTCTAGGTGGTTAATGGTTGTTCTTGGAGTTGGATGCTACAATTGTCCAGGGCAGGTGTGCAATATCACACAGTATTGATTTCAGTCTTTCCCAAGGTGACAGCAATCACAGAGTTTACTGCTGACACCTGAGACAGGAAGAGTGGCTTCTTTGATATCCTTTTCAAAGTGACTTGATTTCTCTCCTTGTGTAATCTTTCCTGTCTCTGAATTTCTATAGTCTTTGCAGTCTGAACCAAACACCCTTACACTTGATTTTATCCTGCCTGGTATTGTTCAGTCGTTGTTTCATGTACGTATCACTTGTCTCTCAGCCCACATGTAACCTCCTCAGAGGCAGGAACTGTGTCTTCCATTACTTTTGGATCCTGGATAGCATTGTACCATGCCAGACACCTGTAAGCACAGAAGAAACATTTGTTTATTTATTAACAGACTGCAGTGAATAAATGAATGAATGATTGAATGAATGCATGATTGAATGTTAGTGCCCAATTCTCCTAATATGCAAATTAAGAAGCAAGCTCCAATATACACATGTCTATTGGATTTGAGAGGAGTTGAATAACAAATTATTTACCAAAAAATTTAAGAATTCTGAATCTGTATATGGAAAGGTCTCTTACCTGCATCATTAACAGTTGTATGTATGTTGCATTTAACTCCTTATTCAGAATTACACTATGTCTCATATTTATGTCTCATAATTTAGGGCTAACAATGAATCATCTAAAAACTCACTCTTTGCTTATCTTAAGAAAGCTGTTGAACTACCCCAGGCAAGACTGCAAAATAAGCAAAATCTAGCTCTGCTATCCCCCTTCTTAGAATTTTTCATATCTTCCCTTTTATACCCTCATCTCCACTCTCCCATCTCCTTCTTCACTAAAAGTCAACCAATTAATTAACTGGTAAGAGCTAAAGTATTATTGATTTATAGGACTAGATGTCTTTTAGTAAAGGGCTCCTGAAGAGCTAGCTTTGAAAAATCTAAAGAAATGAATCTCTAAGCGTAAACTTTCATAACTTGAAAAAGTGTAGTGGGAGAGAGGTTTGGAGACCAGATTCCTTCTTTAAATCAACCCCTCTAGGGAGAAGTTTATTTGTACCTATCCTTGAGGTGAGGCCAGTGTTAGTGAGATTTATGAAAAGGATTCCATTTCTATGTGAAGCTTAGACACTCAAATTTTTCATTTTATATAGGTATAATCTTGCTTTGGGAATGGTTTTAGGTTAACAAAACTCACTGGTTTATAAGTCAGAAAATAATTTAAGTTATTCATGTCTTTCTTGTTTTTAGTATATTCATGTATTCTATTTAAGTCATAGGTGTCAAATACCTGAGAGAAGTCTCAATGATTTCTCCTACCATGCTCAGGGCAGACAATGCTAATTGAGCTTAGCACTCTTGTCCTTCTGTGGCAGTTGAAATTATTTTATGAATCCCCAAAAGAGAAAAATTATCTATTTGAACTAATTCATTCCTGTGGGTAAGACATCTTTTGATTGCATTAAATTTGGTTAAGGGTCCTTTGATTAGATTACTTGATAAGATCACTTTAGGACTTTTGATTTGTCAGTGAGGCCTGAGCCAGCTTGGGTCTCCTCCCTCTTACTAGGTCTGATATAAATGGAGCTACAGAGAGAGACAGACACAGACACAGACAAAGGAAGTTGCCATATTTGATCCAGCCATGTGAAAGAAAGGACAATGATTTTGCCCACAGCTGAGCTGCAAGGAGAGAAGCCCTCAAGAGGCTCAAAGAGCTGATGCCCAGGGAGAAATAAGCCATATGCTTGATAGCTTACAGCTGAACTCGGGAAGAAAGTGGGGCCTTAGTGAGGTAGGAGACGGGAAAACAGACAAGCCCTATACCAGGTTTGCCTATAGCTGCAGAAAGGCAGAGACCTTGGAGAGATCAGTGGACATCTTGCTTTACCACATGGCAGCTGACTTTGTTGAGAAAGTGCCTCTTATGGTGCCTTGAGTTGGACTTTTCACAGCCTTGGATCGTTAAGCTTTTCACAGATAAATTCCCTTTATAAAAGCCAACCCATTTCTGGTACTTTACATCAGAAACCCTTTGGCAAACTAAAACACCTTCTTAATACCCAGCCCAGACAAGCATTACCCTCCATCTGTGCTGGCATGCAAAATAAAACCTTTTCTGACATTGTTGTTCTTTCTGATACCAAGGTGCCTGGGAAATAATAATTTATTAGAATATTGTTTGGTGAGAATGGAATCTGAGCAAATGACCAATTCCCAAAAAAATACAGTTAGGAAATTAAAGTAACACAAGTGAAAATAAACTAGAGCTAGGATTATGAAAAGGAATAGGAAGTCAAGATGGAAGAGGTGCTACATAGTTAATGTCCTTAGAATTTAATAAGTTCTAAGTTTTACTGGCATCAGAAGTTTAAAAAAGAAAGAAAAGAAAAAGAGAAAGAACGAAGGAACAAAGGAACAAAATAAGGAAAGAAAAGTTTTTGTGGAATGTCACATGAGAGACAACAAATGATTTGTTAGACAATTTTCTTTTTTCTATGACAAATACAGCAATGAATTTCATAAAGCTATTGCTTGTACCATCCCTTAGTAAATGCCAAGGGCATAAGCCATAGGCATAATTCAATGAAGGCAATTCTCATAGTGGCTCAAGATAATGTGATCCACTAAAAAGAACCTGGACTACTGAGAAGTGTGGCTAGATAATCCCAAAGGGAATGTGACAGTTTTGCAGAATATTTTCTAAACCTGGTATACTAGTGCCAATCCACGATATGGTATTATTTTCTAATGACTGTAATGCCAAAAAAATACTGTCATCCTTCAGTAAGTCCTGACAAAATATTATTCTTCCTCTCTCCTATTTAAGTAGTCTTTAGAGTTTGCCAGAAACTTCTATCATTTCATTCTCTCATAACTTTGCTATGTCCTGTATTAAGGCGTTTCTATATTTGTTATGTTTTAGAAGAATTGCTTCTTGCAAACATATGAAACATATTAAATTGGCAAAGTATCTCTACTCCACAGCGTAGGATGTACTGGTGCAGTGTCCTCAAGCATAGCAATTGTAATTCCAATCCTTTCACAATTAAGAATAGTATCAGGCACACAGAGGTGGTCAATAAATATTCATTGAATAAGTGAATTTCAAGGAACTTCTTGTATTATTTTCTTACACATACTCCAAGTTTTGAAAGAGCTTGTCTGGTAAACAAGTTGCATTTGAATAATAATAAATTTTCTTTTTCATGTCAGTATGATATAACTGCTTTTATTTTGGTTTATGATGTGAGGTAAGGATCCTGCACATATCATTGAGTGAGGTGAAGAATGAAACACACGTTCTGGTTCTTGGAATGTTACCTTAGGTTGGGAGCTCCTCTCTCAATGATATGTGCTTCACACCATAAACAAAATACATTCCAGAGGGATTTAAGAAATTAATGTTTTTTAATGAAACAATTTTTAAAAACCCAACAGAAAATTTAGGTGACTGTTTATCTTACCTCCATTTGGAAAACAAATCTAAGCATCAAAACATTGAGAAAAAACATTGCAGATTTTGTTACATAAAAGTTAAATACTTTTCCACATAAAAATAAAAGCAAACAAAAAAGTAAGAATATGTTTTCTTAACATGTAAAGATTTAAAAACTGTCATTTATAAGGCACTCATTAAATCGGTAAGAAAATTAATTCCTCAGTAGAAAAGTTGGCAAAGGACACCGACAAACTTTAGGAAGGAAAGACAAAAATAGCCATTAAAAACACTTTTAAATTGTCAGCATTAATAGTAATAAAGAAATGGAAATTAAAATGAGATACTCAGTTGGATCTACCACTTTAGCACATATTTCAAAAATAATACTTAATACTGGCAAGGGTACAGATTTTCAGGAAAGCGTTTTGGCAATATGTACCAAAAACCTTTAAAAAGTTCCCAGTCAAACCAGGGCAAAGATGTATGTACAAACATGTTTCTTATCACATTATTTATAATGGCCAAAAAATGAGGAAATATCTACATGTCTAAAAAGAAAGGAAATGGTTAAAATAATTAAACCATATAATGGGAGAAATGGTAATGACATCATGAAAATGTGAGAAAATTCATATGAAAAATGTTTTAAAAAAAACCTTGTACATAGCTGTATATACAGTACAATTTTAGTTACCTAAAACCTATATATCTGTATATGCATAGAAAAATTTTTGAAAGACAATATAACCCAACTTTTCAATATTAAGTGTGGGTTGTGCTAATATAAATGCTTTTTTCTTCTTTGTACTTTTTCCTTATTTCCTAAATTTGCTACAATGTCTACATACTACTATTCTAAGTTTTTAAATGTAGCATATGAAACAAAACATGGAATGCCTGATCTAAATGGCTGATTTCTTTAGAAACTTCCATATGAACATTCAGCTTTTTCTAGATGAGTTCTGTCCCAGCACATGCCCTGGGTTCTTTGGTACAGTGGTCACATGCCCGTAAACTGTTTTCAGCTCACCATGGGCAGATGCACTTTTAGTGATGGATGATAACATTCCTCTAAGTCTGTACCTAAATTACTAAAAATCTGGGCCAAATCTGAGGGATCAGATTTGTGGCTTGTAGAGACAAAAAAAGGACAGTCTGTCAAAAAGAAATAGTCAAAGGGATCACCGTCAGACTTCAGAAACAAACTTTCTGCTCACTATGGTTGTCCCCAGAAGTCTTCCTTGAATGCCCCACCCACCCGATGATCAAGTTTCTCTTCTGGGCTTTGTGCTAGTCTGACTTGACCTCAGCATTCCACTGCTTTGTACTGAGATAATCCGTTGTGAATTCTTTGTGCACAAGAAACTGTTTTACTCATCTCTGTAGCCTCAGAACATGGTACTGGACATCCAGAAAAACTTTTTCTTGCCTTACTGGTTTCCTCCAAACTTCAACCCTTAAAAGCTACTTCAAAAGAGAAGTGAAAATATCAGTCTCTTGAAACTAGGATCAGTGAGTGGTGGTGAATCCTGCCTGCTTCCTCAACCCAGCATTGCAAATCACACACACATATATAACTATGGTGGTTTCAGACTGTTCTGGCCAAAAGTGGCCGCATGAAACCCAACCCTTGTATCATGATCACATGTTCGCTTATAATTCCCACCACCACCCCCCGTCCATCAACAGACTAATCATTAACTTAAATAAACCCTTCTTTTAATAGCTGTACTTGGAAACGACTGCACAAAGCCATGAAATAGAATTGGAAGTTTCTCATTTCACTGAAACTAGACCAACGTTCACTGGCACACACGAACTGCTATGGTCACAGGCTGTTCCTAGCCTCTCCAGCCAAGGACCTCCTCTCTGCGAGCTGCTGGGTTGTCTCTTATTGTACAGCCAGAGGCAGAGGTGATATTGAGCTCAACTGTCTGAAGGATTCTTGGGAGACTCTTCAAGCAATTACAATCCTTCCATTTGGGGATTGCTTATACTGGAGCATCAGTACCACTTGTTCGCCTAGAAAACCTTCCCACACCTTCTCCATCTAGAGAATGGGCTTCCTTAAGGACCCCTTTCTTCGTGAAGCCGGGCCTGACCCTCCTATCTTCTGTGATCACTCTCTCCTTTGAGCCCCACAGCCCTCTATGGGTTTCTTCCCATGTCTGTTTCTCTCACTAGGCTTTAAGTTTCTCGAGGGTAGGGAAAATATTTCACATATTTTTTGTAGCACAGTGCCTAGCACAGTGCCTGAAACACAATCAGTCAAAAACAAATTAATTGAACCACTAGAAAAAAATGGATGTTTTTAAAGCTTATTATATATTTTTAAATTACTCTGGGAGTTACAGCAAACTTCTGAATAAAGCTCAAAGTTTTTCTAGGACATGTGTTGTTAGTAGAAATAACATACCTGAGTTTGAATCCTACTTCTATCACTTACTAGCTTTATACACCAGCAAGTTAAAGTCACCCCAAATGGGGATAGTAATAATATTGTTGTCAGGATTAAATGAAATTATGCTTCTTTCCTGGTACACGGTAGGGGTTTAATCTCTCAGCTGTGTTTAGTTTCCCCTATGCCTGTGTTTTGTAGAACAAATTTTCCTACAAATATTTTTCTCTTTTCCTTTAGGAGTCTTACCTTTTCTGTCAGATACTCTAGAGCAGGGGTTGGCAAACATTTTCCATGGAAGGCCAGATATCAAATATTTTTGGCCTTGCGGGCCACAAGGTCTCTATTGCATATTCTCTTATCTTTTGGTGGTGGTGGTGGATTGTTTCTTTACAACCCTTTAAAAATGTTAAACCATTCTCAGCTCAGGCAGCTGTACAAAAACAGGCCTCTGGCCAGATGTGGTCCACAGCCTACAGTTCGCCGACTCCTGCTCTAGGCCAGCATGTTTCAGAGTGTGGCCCCTGACCAGTGGCATCCGCATCATGAGGGAACCTGTGAAAAAGGCAAATTTTGGCCCCCTGAGCCACTTCCTTGACTGAATCTGAAAACTCTGAGGGTGGGCCCAGCAATGAGTTTTGATAAACCCTCCAAGCGAGTTTGATGCAGGCTCTCCACCTTGGCTGCACATTAGAATCACTTGGGGAGCTTTAAAACTGTTCAATACCCCACCTTATACCAATTAAAACAGAACCTCTGGGGGTGAGAGCCAGGCATCAGTGTTGTTTAAAGCCTCTGGTAATTTGATGTGCAACCACAGTTTAGAACCTCTGGTGTAGACCCTGGGGGATGGCTTTGGCATGGGCAAAGAAAGATTTCATGTTAATGATATTGCCAAGGTAGCCAATGTTTGGCAGTCTCTTCTTGTTTTGACAATTTCTTGAAGGAATCTCACTAGTCAATTAATCAAAAGAGAGCTATTCTGTGCTACATACGGCATGGTATTAGGTACACTGGGTTACCAAAAACAAGTGTATTAATAGGGCTCCTTCTTTCAAGTAAGTTGAATATAAAAAGGAAACTATTCCATTTTAACGAAAGTCATAATTTCAGTTTTACGAGGAAGGACCAAATCAAGAAGTACCAGCCATACTTCCTTTTTCAGTGAGGTTAAACCTGAAGAACAACTTCAGTGGTCACCATTTTCTTACTTACCCCACTATATTACAAGCTGGGTTTCAGCCCCTACTTTCCACCTGGAGGAAGCTGTACAGTGTTTTTGTTCTTGTTTCAAAAACACATTTTTTAAAATAAATATTCTGTGGAAAAGTCTTTGTATGGTTTTATAGTGGTAAGATAATTCTAGTGTCACATTTTACAAATGACATCAGCTAGCCTGCCCTAGCCATAAACCATTTTAGATCTCTTATGCATAATTTGGCTTCAGGTCAAGGTGGTGTAATATGAACCAGCAAAATATACAGCACAGTGTGTCCTTAGCAGCTATCCTAAAGATCAGCAAAATTCATTCCTGTAAGAGGAGCTCACATGTGAGGCAAGGTCAAGCTCAGTGGTCATCAGAGACGGCTCCCCTAACTGGAACTGCTCCTTGCCTGGGAAGCTTCTGCTTGTAACTCTGCTGCCTACCTTATACCAGTTCCCTCCTACCGATGTTTCTTCTTAGGGCTTCGGATGTAGTTTTTTAAGGATGCGACGTGTAGAGCTACTGCAGCATCTTGCAATCATGTGAGAATATGTCTGTTGCCAAAAGCCAACACAGAGAGGATGGTGTAATAGAAAGATGGCAAGAATCTGGGTCCCTGATGAACTCGTTGAGACCGCAGAACCACCTCACTTCCAGACTTCATTGTTATATGGGTAATAAATGTCCTTATTATCTAAGTCACTTTTGGTGGATTTTCTGTTCTTATAGCCAAAAACATACTAAATACATTTTTAACGAATGTGAAAGAATCTCATAGTTATCTAATTACTCCAAGCACATGCATATTAGTACTGAGATTTTTCTGTCAGGAGAAAGATTTCTTACTCATTCCATTTTTAGTTTTCTCCATTACTGACATAGCTTTTTGCCAACAAAAGTCAATGTCTTACTGAGTATTTTATATCTATCACTCTTACTCATTAAGACCTGATTGAGTCATTATCCTGAAACAGAATGGTAATCTCATCCACACAAGGCATAGATATAAAGAAGGACCAGCCTTTACCCATCCAATTGCTAGCATTTTTATTGTCTATTTGTGTTGTCAACACTGTCATTGTCATCATCATAATTATCAGTCTGTGCCCCTCAAAGTCTTCTGTGTATGCCCTGTGGTTGGCCCATTATAGGCATTCAATAAATGTTTGTTGAATGAATGCGTGAATGAACTCTGAATAATTACAAATAATATGTCAAGGAGGATTTAGAGAACTCGAGGATATTTGAGGCTCCATTTTTGAGATAGAAACCTAAGTACTCACTAAACTATTTCTGCCATGTCTAGCTAAAACTGGAGAGTGAAATGTATTGTAGGTCTAATTTTAAGAATGAAGTGCCCTCTCCTTTTCTCTAGTTCTGACACTCATGGATGTTCTGTCTGGAAGTTTCAGAATTTAGGTGATCTATCTGATCCTGTGAATATTTTTAAGACAGGCATTTGCATGTTCACAAGATCTTTCTTTGAAGCGCAAAGAATTCCATCATTTCCATTTACGAGTTTCTGACATATGGGGGCAGGGTGTGAGTGTGTGTGTGTGTGTGTTGAGAGGAATATTCAGCTATGTCAGTTCAATAGTAACTAGTTTATTGGACAACTTCAAAGGCCTGGGACTATATATAACACTGCTTTGAAGCGGTGCCTTCATTGGAAATATTTCACCCAGCAGACTGACTTTGGTAGCTAGGGTAAAGAAAAGATTGGCTTTTTTGCCCTCCTGCACCTTTCCCCAGAGAAGGGCAGATTTGTGACATTCAAGATGAGCCCCAGGAGGGAAGAAAATGTCCTCCTGCTTTCTTGTTGAAATTTCATCATCTGTCTCAGAGAAGGAAGGCTGCTTCATGCTAAAATTAAATGTCTCCAGAACCAGATCCTCCTCATGGAGAGAGATTGAATGACCTCAATGGAGAGAAAGGAGCCTCATGCTGAGACCAGACTTCTCTGAAGCTAATTCTGCTTTGGAAATTAATTCCTTGGTGGATAGTAATTCTGCAATAGGTCCATGTGTGCAAAGGAAGTGTGTAAGTGTACTTCCTGAAGTCCCTTGTCAGGTGTGCAAGGATATAAAGCTTATTGACTAAATCCCATTGATTACTATTAATATCCCATCACAGCAGAGTTATTGAATCCCTACCTAATGCTCGCTTAATGTTTCCTTATAAAATAGTGACTTGCTTTTATGTCTGTCTCTTCCATTAAATTCTAAGAACCTTAAAGCCTGGTCCAAGCTTCAAATCATCTTTGAAGCCCAGTGACTGAAATACTTACAGTAGCAGGCACTCTGTAAAGGTTTGGAAATTGAACTAAATCATTATATAATAGTGAAAAGGCCCAAATTCAATCAGTTGACAGATATTTACTAAGCCT
>JAQZBX010050646.1:0-19598 GCA_029593785.1 Cabassous unicinctus | reverse complement strand
GAAAAAAATTCTTTGCCCGCTCTTAATAGGGTCGCTGAGAAACACTTAAGTAATTTTATTTTGAATCTTTATATTCAGAGATATTTTAAATTGGAAAATAAATAATAAACTGTTAAGTATAAGATATCTATTAGAAAGACAATGGACAAATCAATTTACACCTAAAACCTGTAACTATTCCTTTGTTGTCTATTTTAAAAATCATAAAGAAAATAATCTGAACTCTGTAAGGTAAAAATGTGCATAGGAATAAAAGCCTATAAGGAACTATGGTAACATGTGAATGAGTTATCTGTGGATGGTAGACTTCTGAACAAATTTTACTGTCTTTATGCCTTCAATATTATTTTCTTCGATAAATATAAATTATATTTATACTTAGAATAAAGGCAGATATTGCTATAAGAAAATCAGTATTAATATCATTTTATATAGTCCATATGCTTATAATTAAGCAAATGTAATAAGTACATCAAAAACACTATAAAGAAATACATCAAAAAGAAGCTCATGTTTAACTCTGGGTCATGTAATAATTAATGACCACTTTTTTCTCCTTTTGAGCATTTTCCAAATTTAAAAAACTTATAGTGAATAAACAAACAATTTATTAATTTATAATATAGAATTGGTATAACATGAATATGTAAATCAAAATATTTTTATAGGTTTTAGCATTTGTAGGCATTTAACATATGCAAAATGTAAATTCATGTAATGTGGGGCATGAGATGATGTTAGAATAATTGGTCAGGTATTTGGAAAAAGAAATAATACTAATCAATTTTCATACCGTCACAGAACTGTATTTTATGTAGGTAAAATACATAACTCTAAAACACCAAAACATAAACATTTGGAGAATACATGAAAATAATTTCTGATGTTTATGTAGGAAGCATTTTACAAATGTGAAACAATTAAAGAAAGTATAAAGAAAACAGCTTTAATATTTAAATGTTAAAATATCTGTATACAAAAAAATCATTAAATTGAAAAGTAAGTTATAAACTGGAGAAAGGAAACAAACTTTTCACCAAATACCATGTGGAAGAGTGGATTGGCTGAAAACCAAAAATTATCCCTTCCTTTCAAGAGTGGAGAATTGTTGTGAAAGAAGCTTTGCAGGCAGGAACTATATATCTCCATTCCCCCTTGCAATTCAGTGTGGCAATGGAATTGCATTCTAGACATTAGAATAGACCATTTTTCTAGGCATGCTCATGGAAATTTTCCAACCACTGTCTTTCTACTCATTTTATCCCCACATTGCTAGCTGGAACAACCAAGACACCCAAACCAAACTTAGAAATCCGTAAGTAAGGATGGCCAAACCTCCATCCACCTGAACATGGTATTGACAATTATGATGAAAAGAGTTGCCTCTTGATATGCCCACTCACGTGCAGTATTGCTACATAAGCACATAAAAAAATGTACCTGATGTATGAGACTTTATACGTTTTAGTATCCATTCATTACAGTAGTGGGCCTAGTTTAGCTAAAATATGTGAGATTATTCTTCCTGTATATAAAAAACTCTTTCAAATTTAAAAATCATCTATTAAAACCTACTTTAAAACGTGAAAGACCTGAACAGATAATTTACAAAACACAGTATTATTTTTTGAAATCATGTTTAGTCCTCACCACAAGTAAGTTCAAATCTATTTAAACAATGAGATATAATTTTTAACTTATCAAAATGACAGAAAAAAAAAAAAAAGACAGATACTATTTACTGCTAAAGGACTTATAATTTGATGTTACAATTCTGGAAAGTATTTTGACAATATGCATGAATTTTAGAAATGGTCATAATTTTGAAAAATAATTATAATTATATAAATTTATCCTAGGCAATATTCAGTTATGTTGTTTTAGATCTTTCTATAAATGTGCAAAATATAACATTGTTTAGTACAATTTTTTTTTTTTTAAAGATTTATTTATTTTATTTATTTATCTCCCCCTTGCTGCTTGTGCTGCTGTGTCCATTCGCTGCGTAGGCGCTGCGTGAGCGGGCCTGCCCTCACAAGGAGGCCTCAGGACATGAACCCAGGCCTCCCATATGGTAAACGGGGGCTCTATCCACTGAGCCACACCCGCTTCCCTGTTTAGTATAATTGCTTTTGCATTTCTGACCTCGTTATTGCAATACAGGTAGCTTTATCTCTATCCCAGGTTTCCAGAGAAATGGCTAAAGAAAAAACCAACCAACCAACCAAACAAACAAAAAAACTGTGGAGTGGGGGGAACCTGTATCAGGCTAGAACTAGAAAAGAGTCATCAGTCTTTTGAAACTTTGATGAATTTATGTTAGATAGTATGCAGGCAGGATTGGAACCACAGAGGCATTATGGTATGTTTATGAAAGCACAAAATCAGGGAAAGCAAGCAGGGAAGGACACTGACAAAACGCCATCACTACCACATATTCGAAGCTGGAAGCTGCGGACGTTTGTTGTTGGGTCCAGAACTTACAAGAAATACGGAAGTAAAATTTGCATGTAATAAAGAGCTCAGAAAAAAAACATATACATGGATTAGAACAGTGATGAAATAAGCATAAAAAAGAAATATTTTTGAGCTGAATAAAAATACCCAAACTTTTTTCAGAAACAATTTTACCTAAGGAAAAAAGTCCCATACGTAGACATAGCTTGGTAATACAAAGGATAAAGAAAACCAAAACCAATAAATAAAAAACCTCTACAAACACCCTTACAACAAAAACCATGTTTTCATCAGACATCTGTGCAATTCTGAATATAAGAAAATATTGCCCCCCCCAAAAAAAAACAAGAAAATATTAAAGGTAAAATAATCTCAAGTCCTAAATTATTTATTCAACCAAATTGTTGTTCCTATGAAAGGGCAGTGCAAAGATATTCTCAGAATTTAAGAGGCAAATATACTTTTTAAAAAGTAATTACTAAAATATGTACTCAAATTGGCTGAGTTAGTTAAATTAAATGAAGAATGGAAGAACAATAAGATTGTGATTTGAAAAGGACTTAAGTTGGGCCTTAGAATCATTGTAAAACAGAGATTTTAGTCCAATAAACTTATCATGGTTAAAACAAAATTGAAAGATAAAAAATATTTGTGAAAGCTAAATAATTTTTAAAATATTAATAAAACCAAATGTTAGATTATTTCAAGAAAAACAAAGAGAACATATATATGGAAAGTAAGTGAAACAAGATGTAAGACCAAAAGTTATACCAAAGTCCTGGAAGCCAATTTACTGAGAAAGATGAACTTGACAGTAATGAAATTATACAAATAAACATTTTTCATACCCCAAACCTGAATGCAGTCCCAGATTTCATTGTTTTTAATCATTTTCAGATATTGACTAAAAGCCTCATTTTTCTATTATGAAGTCTAGTTTGATCTAAAGCAAAAGTTTACATCCTCTTTCCTTTCAAAGCTTCTTTTCTGTTTCCCTCACGGATGTCTGACCAACCTGCCAGGTGGAAAGGGGATGAGTTTCAAGCTTTACCTCTTCCCCTGTGAGCTAGGATGGCTTCAACAGGTGTGAGAATTTACAAAAAGAGTACAAAGTCTTATGTGGCTGGGGTTGTTGTAGTCTAGTAAATTGGTAGACTTTTTGTTCAGATATTTAAATTTTGTTTTTCCTCCCTTCTTTCCTCCCTTCCTTTTTAATATGATCTTTGGAGACCCCTGTCACGTCCATCTCTTGAGGGAAGTGCCCCTGTGGTGACTGGTTATGACCTTTCCTCTTTCTCTCTGCTTTGAGGGGTCTTCATAGCATAGAGCCAATCGGCTGATGTCATTTCCCATCAGGCTGACTCTCGCCCAGCTACCTTCCTCAGATGTGTTCCACAGGAAAATCCACAGTGCCCTTACCTGCCAAACTCTGGACGTCGGTCTGTTTTCATCACAGCTCTCTTACCTCTGCCCCTGCAGGTCCCACCAGCCAACCTCTGGCCTTCAGGTATTTTCAGACTTCACATGGGCACCAGGAGCCATGTCTTTCTAACATCTTTCTGACCATTAGTTTTGAAGCTTTCTGTATTGGATACAGGTGGGAAGGAAGCAGAAGGCCTGCACCTGTGGGTGCTCCTACACCTCTCTTCATAGAATTCCTTATTCTCTTCATGGCGCTCTGTCTCTAATGAATTCTTAGCTTTGGCTCAAATAGTAATGTGGGCAAAGGACTAAAGGTGGAAGAATCAATTTTGGACACCACCTTTGCAAGTCCTGCATAAAAGTCCAAGTACATTGAATGAAGGGATACTTTGCACTGATTGTCTCAGATTTGAGGACAGACTTGATGATAGGAACAGTCTCATTTAAGATCTTTAACTCACTTTACAAATACAGTTCCTATGTTATCTGTCTCCTGCATACTGATCTCGCTCCCACTTGTCCCATGCACTTCAACTATAATTGCTTTCTTTCACATCCCAAGTCTATACAGCTGCTCTTTCCTCTCCCTGGAACACTATTCCCTTAAAGCTTTGCATGACTGGATATTGATCTTCATTCAAAAATTAGCAAATTCCATCTCCTCAAAGAGATCTTCCCTGCTGGTTTATCTAAGATACATCACCCCCTCGCCCATGACTCTTTATGTCATTACCTTTTTATTGTCTTCATAGCACTTACCAATATCTCCAATATGGTCTGTTTCTCCCCACTTGAAAGTAAATTCCTGAGAAGCAGGAATCTTGCCAGTCTTGTACTCTGCTTAATCGCCAGGAACTAGAAAACTGCCTGTTGGCAATCAACAAAGACATGGAGAAAGGCATAAAAAGAATTTTTTTAAGAGGATAGGTAAAATTATACCAGACAACTACAAACTTAAGAAAGTGGATGCAGATATTAAAAGTTGACAACTTAAACTGAATAGGTATACTAACAAAAAGCACAAAATTAATATGTATCTCTCATAATCTTTTAGTGTCAAATATTAGAGTATCAAAGATGGTACTATAATACCAGAAAATGAGCTTCATCAGAGGAGCGACTTTTGGATTTTTTTGTCTTTCCTATTAACTAGTATATCCACAGTACCCACAAAAATTCCTGGACTATAACATATATCAGTAAATATTTGGTGAATGAATGAGTGATTCATTCTATAGGAAAATAGATTATAAGTTCAACCAAAATTGAAGAATAATATATTGTAGTTGATTAAAATATCATTCAGCGTTTTGGCAGATCAATTAGGAAAAAATGAATGCAATTGTTATCATTTATAATATTCTTTGCAAACATCTTCATTTCATTCTCCCTTTTTATGTATTCACCTGGAACAACTACAACTACAACTTTGGCATTTATGTATGATTTTTTAAGTGAATCTTGACTGGATATTGTGTAATGAGTGAATAAGTTATTAATATAATTAATAAGTTGATTCATATTGAATATTTTACTTTATAAGAAAATATTATATAATTTTGCAAATATTTAAAAACCTGGTTATATACCAGGCTACATAGAATACCTCAATTAATTCCTTAAAGTCAGATTTATATTGGCATATTCTCCAACTGCAGTGCAACAAACTGGAAATTAATGACAACAGTTTAATAAGAAATTCTTCATCCTCTATTAAATTAAGAAAAGAGACATCCTCAAGTAATTATTATTTCAAATGATAAATCAAAGCAACATATTTGAAAACACTATAAATAAAAAATACAAATGATGCAGCAAAAGCTGCATTAGGAACAAATTCATGGTTTGAACTATTATGTTAATACTTAAGAAGAAAAAATAAGGGAATAACCATTCCATCCAAACTTCTATAAAATAAAGAACAAATGAAGGGAGAAGAATGAAAACTTTCACTAACTTTTTTCACATTTATATTCATGTATATTTTGCAATATCCACTCATGACTTTTGTAATTATAAGAGATGTAATTAAATAGATACATGACTAAAGGAGAACACTTCTTGTATCTCTGTACTAGTGTTTTAGAATCATTGTCCCACAAAGCATTGTATCACAGTATATTTAGAGGCATGTTTTTGTGTGGATGGGAGAACTGTCAGTGTTGAGGTATCTATGAAAAACAAGAGGTTAAAGAAAAATAAGCAGGTATTTTTAATCTAGGACTTCTCAGAAGCCTATGAGGACAAAAATATATTGCATTTTGTGACTTTGCCTTTTATAATATGCAAATTTATATTATCAAGGAATACTTATATCTTGGCATATCATTAACAATTCCTGAATCTAAAATCTCAAGAAAAATGTTGTCTTGAGGAATACTGTTCTATGCTGATACATTAAAAAAAAACCTTTATTACATTTGTAATTTTCTATGAAAATATAAAAGAATAAAACTGACACTAAAACAAAATTAAATATACCAATACAATAGGATAAATTAAAGGGTTGTTAAAGATTTATGTTCAAAGCAATGTTCCCAGATAATTTGATGAATAATTTTTCAATCATTTTAAATGAATAGTCCATGCAATAGCCAAGGAATTAAAGTATAGGTTGTCTTCCAATTAAATTTCTGAATCTTGCTTATCATTGATTAAAAAAAAACTATCAAAAGGGCATAAAAATAAATTTGTAGATTAATCCTATTTAGAGATACCTAATACCAAATAAAATATCCAAGAATATAGTAAAAAAATAACATTACTTGACAAAGTAGAATTATTTATCATATATTCAAAGATTGCTTATCCTTTATAAAATGTATTCATGTAATTCATCTTATTAATGACCACAGGAAAACTGGTTCAGCAATCACATTTATTTATTCATCCAGGAATAAAATAAGCTGTAATGGTAGATTATAACTCTTGTCTCTACTCCATGTCTCTTATTTAGTCACAATATCATGACATAATCTGTTTTCTAGTCTGCTTTGAAAGTCTTCATTTATTTTCTAAATTTATGAACATGAAATCATTGGAAGCACATTTATTTTTGGATAGGAAGGTGCAGATGAAATCGTTGATAAAAATTCTTCTGTCACTAAAATCCCCCATTCCTTTTTTCTCTGAATTCTTTATGGTACTTTCAACTTAGATTGTCATTTAATTTTTTTCCATAAACCAGGTTAATTCATAATCATGTATAATAGGTAGGAAAAAATATTTCCCTCTAAAAAGAACTTACATGGAGAAACAAAATAATCAAATTAATATCATTTTCATTACTGCTTTATATTAATATATGATTACTCACTCATGATTACACTAGGGATCACAACCAAAGAAATAAGGGAGTCAATTTTTTTTACTCTACCAAGATGGTGCCTTTTAGGTTTAGAGTTAATAAAAATCGTTTTCTCCTGTAATATTCCATCTTAGTTTTGTGAGAGACGAATTTTATTCATTTTAAAATACATCAAAGACATTTTATCTAAGGAATCATAAGAGTCAATATAAAGTTCACACTATGCAAATATGTTCTTATATCTGGAAACGCAAGAACTGTAAAGTTCCTGTTGAGATTAGCATAGTCCCAACATTTCAGAGTCTAAAGAAAGCTAGGGAGCGAGAAGACTGAGCTATAACAAATATCAAAAAGGTCAGTTATAAGCCTTGATCCAGTATTTTTCTGGAAGATTACTGCTCTTAAATCCCCCATTTGGCCAATTGGCACACTAGTAAGGGAATGTTTGTCATTGCAAGAAATGGATTTTTGTTTCCAACATAGGACTTTACTGTTTAGGATTTCAGTATTTTTCTTCTTCCTAATCCATTCAATCAATTAGACAGTCAGTCAATAAGTTTTAAGTCAACATGATAAACAAATTTACCCACTGAAGAAAGAATAAGTACAATTGAAAATGAAAAATAAAAGGTGAAGTACACTGGCACCATGAACGGTATGTAATATCGAGGACAAAATATTGCAGATCAAGGACATAATACTACCTTACCTTTTTATGATAAAACATAATCTTTGTGAATATAATTCTTTTGGAATGGATAAGTGGTATAAAGGAAAGAACACTACTCCCAAGAGTCATAAGATGTAGTTATGTAACTTAAACAAATTGTATCCTTGTTTTTAAAATAAAGGTTCTATCCAAGGACATTCTACAATGTGGTACCTTTATGAGACCCAATCAGACAAATGTCTCCTGGCTGTCAGAGAGCACATAAAAGTTAAATTGCTCACTCTTCTTCTAAACATCTCGGTTTTTCTTTTGTTTTGTTTTTTAGCATAATGATACCATTTTTACTTTTCTTCTATTATTCATTATCCTCATAGCCAAAACCATAACTCCTTTAACATGTGTGTTTTAGTTTATAAAAAGTCTGCCAATACAAAGTACCAGAAATGGGTTGGCTTTTATAAATGGAATTTATTTGGAGCAAAAGCTTACAGTTCCGAGGCCATGAAATATCCAAATCAAGGCACCATCAGAGGTGCTTTCTCACCAAAGTCAGCTACTTTTGATCCTGTTGTCTGGCCATGTGGCAAAGCAAGATGGCCACCGATCTCTGCCGAGGTCTCTGCCTTCCCCTCCAGAATCTACCGTCTCCCAGAGCTCAGCTGTGGGCAGCCTGGCATAGGGCTTGTCTCTTTCTGGACCTCTTCTAACAGTCTTGGCTGCTCCACTTTCTTCCTGAGTTCAGCTGTAAACTATCAGGCACATGGCTCATCTTTCCCTGGGCCTAAGCTCCCTGAGCCTCCCGGGGTTCCTGTTTTCCTGCAGTCCTCTCTCTCATGTGGCAGGTTCAATATAATATGGCAGCTCCCTTTTCCTGTGTGTCTCCGTTTTTATCAGAACCAGCAAGAGGTGGTGACTCAACCTGTCACACCTTACTGATGTAGTCCAATCAAATAGGTCTCACACCCACAGGAATGCATTAGTTAAAAAACATAATCTTTCTCTTTTTGGGATTCATAAAAGAATTTCAAACTGTCACAATGTGTAATATCTTTATGATATTAGGATAGCAAATTCTTGGACATATGAAAGGCCAATATGCATAAGAAAAGGTACTTAATGTCATTAGGAATCAGAGAGAATTATACTTTACCAATCAATAGACGCAAAATGAATCAATGATCAGATACAATTTTACTCTATTAAATAAAGAAATTAAAGTGTGCACTTACATAATAAGAGGCATTGCTGATGATACTGGTGTGAGACTGCTATACTCACATAACTGGTGGTAATGCACATTGGGATATAGTTTATGATTCAGAATTCTTACTCCTGGGGATGAATTTTAAAATACCAATTCACTTTATGTAATCTATAGCCTTAAAGAGTCTATAGCAGCTGTATTAATATTAGCAAAAAATTGGAAAGAAACTAATTCTCTATAATAGAAGAATCATTAAGCTAATTAGGATTTATCAGTTTAATGTATAATGACAAAAATAATTGCAATAACTGATAATATGAATTGTTCTTACTATGTAACATTGAATTTAAAACAAAAAAGTAAATTGTGTGTAAAATTTGATTATAATATATTTTAAAATGTGTTTCTATGGCCATGAAGTCTGTTAAGATGAGCAGAGAATAGTGTCTGAAAGCATACATGGTAAACTACTAATAAGGCTATCTTTGTGGTGTGAGATTAAAGGGATTTTTAAACTATGTGTATTTACTACTTTTCTTAAAACCGTAAGTAGGCATTTCTTCTGTAAAACAAAACGTGTGTGCATCTGTGTGTGTGTGTGTGTGTGTATAAAGTGCCAGATGCTGTGCTCAACAAAAGGTATATAAAAACAATCAAGTTCTTTGCCTTCCAGAAGTTCTCTGTCTAGGTGCAGGGAAACAGAAGACCTGTAAACAGATTCCTACAGAGCAACATGAAAAAATGCACCGTCACTGCATTGAAGGCATGATTTTATGCTCATTTTTAAAAAATTTCCTTTATTTTGCTATTGTACTATTTAACAATAAATAGCCAATTAAACATTTTCGAATGTAACTTTGCTTTCACAATAAATTTTAAACTCTCAACCCTAATATTCAAGGATCTGCACTCTGTAGCTTTCTCTCCAATTTTACCTGACATCTTACCCTACCCAAACTCATCATCCTGGCCTATATGCTCTATTTTCTTATTTACAAAATTACCTTTCTGTATTCCTACCCCTGCACCTTTGCTCAGGCTGTTGTTCTAGATAGGTCAGTGAACTAGGCCTGTAACCTAAATCCAGTCCCACTGCCAGTCTTCATTAAAAAAACAAAACAAAACCAACCAACAAACAATAAGTTTCTAGTTATACCAGAACTCTTTTTTTTTTTTAAATATGGTCTATGGCTGCTTTTGAGCTACATAGGCAAAGATGAGTAGTTGTGACAGTGACGATGTGGCCCACAAAGTCAGAAGTATTTACTATCCTGGCTTTTACAGAAAAACTTTGCCGATCCTGCCCTAGACTGTGGTTCAAGGCTATAGTGTTCTCTTTACTTGCAGAGATCCTTCACTTCTCCCCTTCCAGTTTAAAGGTAAATATGAAAAAATCGTGAGAAGGGAACTAGCATTAATTGAGCATCTACTCTGTGCCATATGGCCTCTTTACATATGGCATTTTACTCAATTATCATGAACAGTATGATTTAAATTTTATCACCACTCCATTCAATAGTTTAGCAAATTGATTGTCTAGAGAGTTTAAGTAACTTACTTTAGTTAATACAGCCAGTGAGGAAAATGACTGAGAACCTAATCTGTCTTTCCAATAGCCCTGCTGTCTCTGCATTTTTCAAATTTTACATTTTAGCCTTCCTAAATTATTATCCCCTGAAAATTGCCATATTATTTATTGTCTTTTCACACATTATACAGTTTAACTATGCTTCCTTAGCTCACATTTTATGTATATTCTGTCACTCCACTGAGATTATAAGTCAGAGGACAATCAACTATATCTTCACTTCCTTATCATAGAACTCTAGAGAGGAGCTGCATTGATGAAAATAATTAAATTGATTAAATTGATTAATTATCTTTCCTTCCTAGCAGAGTACGTATATGCAAATTCTCTCTTCTATTGTCTTTGCATTTGGGACATTGTTCTGGAACAAATGTAGCTAAAGGATTTCTCTTAATCTTGTCTAACAGTAACACAGTGGAGAGAAAAATTCATTTCCAAGTAAAGGAATTAATATGCGTTATAAGTTTGATTTCTCTTTGGGTGACTGGATTCTAGAATACATGGATAGTATTAGAATTCAAAACTCCCAAAGTCTCTCCTTTGGCCCTTGATCTTTTCTTGCATTATTTCTCTTTCTCCTGTTTTCTTCTCTAGCATCATCACTACTAAGGGCTATGCCCTGTTTGTTGCTCTGAACTCATCTGATTTGAAAAGTATAGACGGGGCTTTACCGAGATATCTAGGGTAAGAGGCTTCAGAAGTACAACAAAAATCAGACCACGAGTAGTCTATTCTAGAGTAGCCAGAGTTTTCCATCCACGGCAAGTACTGAGGCTAATTTTAATACCTTGAGGTGTGAGTCATTGTAGGGATTTTAAAACATTTACACAAATTTGTTGACACTCTTTCATCAGGAGGTGGAGTATAACCCTTCTTTCTTTGACTAAGGACTTACTTTAGTGACTTGCTTCTTATGAATAAAATGCAGATGAAGTGACCATTACCTGCCTTATAAGGGTTAGTCATATCAGTTGACACAGCTTCCATCATGCAGTCTTGCTTGTGTGTTCACCCTTAGAAACCAGCCACCACGATGTGAGGAAACCCCAGCCTTGTGGAGAGGACACATGTATACATGTCCCTCTGGCAGTACCTGGTGAAGGTCTTAGTAAACAAGGATCAAACACCAGCCATGCTAATTCTAAAAAGCTTTTGACAAAGTAGCAATAGAGTGGAACATCCTCAATTCGAAAAAGAATATATACAAAAACCCTATATTAACATGATACTTAAAAGTGAGAAGCTGGATGTTTTCCCCCTAAAACTGAGAACAAGGCAAGAATATCCTCACTCCTCTCTCAATTCCTAGGAGGGGGGGTTAGTTCTTTGATTGCTGGATATCCTTGCTAGTAATAAGGGGGAAAAGAAGAAAATTAAAGTTATACATATTGGAAATTAGCTCTAGTCACAGATGACATGATGTCTATGTAGAAAATCCCAAAGAATACACAAGAAAATTTCTATAAGTGAGTATATGAGGTCACAGGATACAAGGTTAATACACAATAGTTAATTTATTTCTGATATTCCAGCAGTGGGAGTTAGAATTTGAAATTAAAATATATCACCAACAATAACATAAAATGTAATACTTAGATATAAATTTAAAAAAATATATGTAGAGGGCCTATATGTGGAAAACTACAAAACACTGTTTGAAAAAAGCAAGATCAAGATTAATGGAGTAATATTCCATATTCATGGGTTGGAAACTCAACATTGTTAAGATGTCACTTCTTTCCAACTTGAACTATAGATTGAATGCATTCCCAATCAAATTCTCAGCAGCTATTTTGTAGATATTGACAAACAGGTCCTAAAGTTGTTATGAAAGGAAAATAACAGCTGACAAAATATTGAAGAATAAAATACTTGGAAAACTCATACTACCCAATTTCAAGACTTATTTTAAAGCTACACTAGTAGAGTCAGCGTTGTGTTGGTGAAAGACTAGACACGTAGATCAATGGAACAGAATATAGAGCCCAGAAAAGGACATGCACAAATGCAGTCAACTGATCTTTGATAAAGGCACAAAGGCACATGGGCAATTCAGTAGAGAAATAATAGTCTTTTCAACAAATGGTGCTTAAACAATTGGAAGCCCATGTGTAAAAAAATTAACCTAAACACAGACTTTATAACATACATAATTGACTCAAAATGGATCACAATATAACTAAATGTAAAGTTCAAAACTATAAAACTTCGTGATGAAAACATGGGACAAAACTACAGAATCGTAGGTTTGGTGGTAAGTGTTTACTATAACACCACTATTACAATCCATGAAAGAAAAATTGATAAACTTATCTTTATTCAAATATAAAACTTCTGCTCTGCAAAAGACACTGTGAAGAGAATGACAAGACAAGCAACAGACTGGGATAAAATATTTGCAAAATATGTATCAGATAAAGTATCAGTAAGAACTATTAAAACTCAACAATAAAAAAACAAACCAATTTTAAAAATGGGTTTTTGAAACTGCTGCTATCTGTCCTTACTTGTGGGTTTCTCCATGCTGTGCCAATGGCTGCTTTTGAGTGTAGTTTCATTTTTTGTAATCAAGAGCTCATTTCAAAAGTAGAAAAAAAAAAAATATTAAAGCAAAAAAAAGTATCTGTCACCAAAACATTAACTGTATTTTATTGTTTTACATTTTGCACATATTAGACAGTGAGGGAGTCATATAACTGGTAGAAAGTGTTAAAACAACTGACTGTCATTAACCACCCAGTCCTGGAAGAAAAGACCAAGTTGCCTGCCTCACCCTGTTAAAGAGTCTCTCATGTGTGACAACCTTATCTCTGGTCATGTGGATTTTCACTTTTTTTTTTTTTTTCAGTAATTCTGAACTCCTTTTCCTTGGCCAAGCATTTTGATTTGCCCTGCCCCATATTATCACCTCATCTAATTGCTCTGCAATTGGGAATGGTGATCCTCTTTAAATGATATTTCCAGATACTGAAAATAGGGGCCTGTCATGACTGTTTTAGTTTGCCACAGGGCTGCCAATGCAATATACCAGAAATGGGTTGGCTTTATAAAGGGAATTGATTTAAGGTAAAAGTTTACAGTTCTGAGGCCATGAAATGTACAAATCAAGGCACCATCCGAGATACTTTATCACCAAAGGTCGGCTGCTGGCAGATACTGGAGCACTGCCACATGGCAAGGCAAGATGGCAGCCAATCTCTGGCATCCTCTCTTTCACATGGCAGAGTCAAAATGGCAGCTCTCTTTCTCTGCTTGTTTCTGTTTTCATTTCTCAGTTTATATAAGACCCCAGGAAGAGGTCTGAGGCCCAACCTGGATCTTACCTCAAAGGCCCAAAGTGATCTAATCAAGGTCCCTTAACTAATCTAATCAAAAGGCCTCATTACACTGTGTTTTACAGGTGCAGGAATGGGTTAGCTCAAAAATATAATTTTCTGGTTCCACAAAAAACAAACTAGAACCTTCTTTCCTCTGGACTCCAAAAATACATGTTCTTTCCATATATAAAATACATTCCTTATATCATAATATTTCAAAAAGCCTTAAATCATTTCAGTAACAATGTTAAGTACAAAATCTCATAAAATTCAGGTATAGGCATGCAGAATGTCTTGGGGCAAAGTTCTCTTCCAGCTGTAAACCTGTGAAAATTGGAAAACATGTTATCTGCTTCCAATATACCAAAGAGAGACAGTCCCAGGATAAAGGTTTGCATTACCAAAGGGAGAAATTGGAAGGAAAACAGGTGTTACAGGTCCCAAACAGTTACGAAAACCTGCAGGGCACACTCCATTAGATTTCAATGTTTGACCCTCATCTATAGGACAATGGTTTCATCTCCTCATGGAGGCCACCCCTTCCATGGGCTTGCCCAATGGCCATTTTCTCGGTTCCACCCTCATCAAGCATCTGGGTGGCAGCCAAGCTCTATGCCTCACCCTCCAAGGGCACTGGGATGACAGCTACAATCTCCCCAATCTCTGGGGCACATTCTCAAACCCCTTAGCACAGTGGTGTGGTGTCCTAACTCTCCCTAATCTCCAAGGAATGTGCCCCACCCTTCTGTAGCCTTGGGAGGCTGAACTCTTCCTGAACAAAGGCACAAGGCCCACCCTCTCCAAGCCCTGGGGTATACTCACCCTTTCTGTGTACAAGAGTGGGGTCCTTCTCTTGGTCCAAGAAATGTCTTAAGGCCAGACCTCAGCTTCCACGGTTTTGCTCTTGAAGTTTTTTTCTCCTCCCTCCTTTCTTGTGCCTTTTCATCCAGGCTAACAGTGGTTTCACTCATACAGATCTCATAGTTTCTTGGTTTTGCATGCAGTGCACAGGGGTCCAAGCCATCAGACAATAAGACTTTCCACAAATCCTTCCTGAATAACTACATTTCCAACTTTAACTTGCAAGGTAATGGCTGCCTAGTTCCATGTTCAGTTAAATCCTCACATGGGACACTATCCTCTGGGGACTTGCTTTCCAGAAGCTTGGAATTTCCAAAACCATCAATTTCTGGTTTCTTTGTGCCCAGAAGTTAATTTCTCAGCTTATCCCTTTCTTCTCTCATTTTACTTTTAACTGCAAGGAGACAACAGGCCACATTTTCACATTTAGTTTGAAAATCTCTTAGCAAAATATCCAAGCTTATCACTTTCAAATTCTGCCTTCCATCTAACATCAAAAGTCAATTTTGTCAAGTTATCTGCCCCTCTAAAACAAGTATTGCCTTCCTTCCAGTCATCATTTCTGTTAAGACCTCATCAGAAGTAACTTTAAGATCCATATTCCCATCAACAGTCTCTTCAAAGCAATCCAGGCCTTTTCTATCAAGCATCGCACAAGTCCTCCAGAATCTACCCCTTAACCATTTATAAAGCCATTCCAACATTTTTGGTAATTGCAAGCAGCAGTACTCCATTCTCTCAGAACCAATTTCTGCTTTGGTTTGCTAAGGCTGCCAATGCAAAAATACTAGAAATGGGTTGGATTTTAAAATGGGGAATTTGTTAGGAAAAAAGCTTACAGTTCTGAAGCAGGAAAAAAGGTCCAAATCAAGGCATCATCAGAGACACTTTCTCACACGAGGTTGGCTGCTTGTGGATTCTGGAATCCTGCCACATGGTGAGGCAAGATGGCAGGTCTGCCAATCTCTCTCTACTTTCTCCTGGAGCTCAGCTTGAGGGCCATCAGGCATCTCTCCCTGGGGCTCATCTGCTTGAGCCCCTTGGGGATTCTCTGTCTTTCTGCAGCTGCAGGCAAACCTGGAGTCCCCTCTTTCACATGGCAGGATCAAAAGGGCAGAGCTCCCTTTCTCTGTGTTTTTTTCTTCCTCTCTGTGTGTGCTCAGTTTATATAAGACCCAGCAAGAGGGTGGATACCCTACCTGGGTCACACCTCACTGACTTATATCAAAAGCCCTAAGGCTATTTAATTGAAAGTTATCTAATCAAAGTTTCCTTAACTGAATCTACTGCAGGTAAAGGTCCCCACACCCACAGAAATGGATTAGTTCAAGAACATAATTTTTTCTGGGATTCACAAAATTCAAACCGTCACCGTCACCAAGGTCTGAGAACTTACTACATTCCTTTCCCCTGATAATCCATTAACAGCACAGATTAAGGAATTTGAGAAGAAAGGGGTAACAGGAGCCAACATACCCTCCCAGCCAACCTCCTTCCCTATATTTCTCAGTTCCAATTCATATCTAAAATCATAGTTTTTTCATTGAAACAGATATTAAGTAATAGCTTTTCCAACTCTGTTTTTCTACAAAGGAAAAAGATAAAAGCAAAAAAAGGGGTGGTATTGCTTGAAGCCTGTGAGCCGCTGCAGAGCTGGGGCTAGGCCTCCCAAACCCTCCTTGCTCTTCTTTTCATTAAGGACTGTCTCTCATTGTTTGTCTTGTTCTCAACATCCTTCTCCTGCCTTTTCTTTATGGTTGTTCACATACTCTCTTACTGATTTTAGCACCTCTATTCATTGGCATCAGGTGGCAGCAAAGTATCTCTTCAGTTACCTGAAGGTAAATCTGGACGCCTGAATGAAGGTATAGTAATTTTCCCTATATGCTCCTGGAGCCACAGCTCTTGAGGCCAGCTGGGGGGTGGGTGCAGAGATGAGGTAAGCTTAGAAATGTTGCAAATTCTCTTTACCCTCCAGCTGTCTGATCTCTTTACTCATGTTACTTAGGCTCCAAAGCAAATTGAGGGTCAAGCAGTTCTTGTCATCTCTCAGAAGAGATTTGAAATCCCATCCCTTAACACAATGGGTATGATTTATCAAAGAACACTTCATGCCCCAAACACCAACATTTTTAGCAGTGTTCACACTAATTCATCTGCAGTCCCTTGTTGCCTTACCTGGAACTCAGTATACAGGGTTCTTGACTAAGACTGCTCTTCTCAGATGTTCCTGTTCAAACCAGGCACTTCAAGGTCAAGAGGCCTCATGTTGGACCCAGATCTAAGAGTGAGTCCAAGAGGAGGAATCATAGAAAACAATAGCAGAAACTGTCCCAGCCCCATCATGTCCCAAAATGATCCTGCCTCATATCAGTTGCAAAGCTTGGGGGAGTGGCTCTCCCCTCCCCCACCATACAGTTCTTAAACCTTGATAATCTCCAAGGGAATTGTTGAGGTGGGGAAAGGAAACATGTCACCATGCCTCATGTATGTAGAGAATAGGAAAGATAGCAGGATTGTGTGTGGGAGGTAGGTAGGATAATGGTGTATGGGATGAAAAAGGTTGATAAAGTCCCCTTGTTCTAGATTTGTTTATTGAGTCAAATAGAAGCTGTGATGAAGAGTCACACAGCAAATGCATCTCAAAGCAAGCTATAGTTCTGACAGGAAGAATGTATGTCAGAACAAGGAGACAAATCATTTTTGTACCAGGATATATCCCTCAACCCTCAAAACCAGGCGTCTTTCAGTCTCTCCACCAGTGATAGATAACAGCTACTGTTTTCAGCTGGCCTGACTGAGCCAATCTATGAACTCTTCGCTCCTTGGGGAGGCTGTCTACTCTTGCACATCTGAGCAGTTAGGGCAGGATTCTGCTTCATGCAAAAGAAACTCTCTTCTAAAAAGACAGAGTCTGCTTCCTCTACTGCTTCTTCCCTTTTGGCCTGTTTCAAGCTTGGTTGAACTGGGAAAGTGGGGTGGAGGTTGTCCTGCATTCCCCTCTCCTCTGCCTTAGTATGTCTTTGTAACTGCCAGCTAGCAGCAATACAAAGTGCAAGGGAAGCAAAGCACACATCTAGAACTCTTTTGCTAATCACAGATTCCCTGAGTGTCTGCCCTCTCCCAAGCCTGTTCCATGTGTTGTAAAGCTTGAGACTCTAGAGAGAAATGGGAAGGGAGGAAGGGTAAATGTTCCCTTCCTGTTTTTGCTATTCTTTTGTTCTTGTTGGGACCTATCCCTGGGGAGAGTGGGAGTTGGGGAAAGCTTAACCTTGTGTCTTCAATAAACTCTCATTTATGCAAAATTAAAAATGAAAAATAAATAGGCAAAAGATCTGAACAGAAACCTTACCAGAAGAGATTAAAAGTTAGCAATTTAAACATGAAAAAGGCTCAACATCATTTGTTATTAGGGAGCTGCAAATTAAAACAATAAAATACCACTACATATCTATTAGAATGACTAAAATCCAAAATCATTGACAATACCAATCACTGGTGAGAATGTGGAACAACTGAAACTCTCATTCCTTGCTGGTGGGAATGCACAATTGTATAACAACTTTGGAAGACAGTTTGGCAACTTTTGATTTGAAAACTTTTGTACTCACAAAAACTTGGTCATATATATTTTATTCATAATGGCCAAAAACTGAGAGCAACCAAGATATCCTTTAATAGATGAATGAATGCATAAACAAACTGTAGTACATTTATACAATGAAATATTCAACAATATTAAAAAAATGAGCTATTAAGCCACACAAAGACATAGATGAATCTTAAATGCACGTTGCTAAGTGAAGTAAGCCAGTTTGGAAAAGCTACATGCAATATGATTCCAATTATACAACATCTGGAAAAGCAAACCTAAAGAGGGTAAACAGATTATTGTGAAGGATGTTGAATAGAAGAAGCACAGGAGATGTTTTAGGGTGGCAAAACTATTCCGTATGATGCTATAATGGTAAATACAAGACATTGAGAATTTATCAAAATTCATAGAACTTTATAGCACAGAAAATGAACCTTAATGTATGCAAAATTTTAAGAAGTCATTTAGGAGGTCTGCGGATCCCTGAATTTTCAAAAAGTATCTAACTGTATTAAAATATATATGAAAAAATCACTGAACAGGGTACGGGGTTAAGATGTTAACCTAAGTAATTTTGGAAATTAGTGGAGACTATAACACTAAAGACAAAAGGAGCTATGTATAAGTACTGTACTCTACCAGATAAAATTGTTTCCCATGGCAAATGGGTTAACAGTTCTGAAACCACTATATAGATATACTGGAATTAAAAATTAAGTAAATGGAAGGAGATGGTGAGAATCAATTTTCTCACTGTTGAAGTGGGAGGTTATAGATAAGCAAGGAGAAGAAGCTAGAATGATCCATTTGGTAGTTCATTAGAGTTGAAGATATCACTAGTAATTCATGCCTAGCTTAATATATATACAGTTGGTTGCATACAAAAATATTTATAGATATGTATAGATACACAGGTTAGTATACACACATATATCTCCTTGTTTTGTCAGCTGAGAGACCTAGATGCAATGACATCCTATTAGCAACAAGCACACCTAGTGCCCAGATCATGTTTTCTAATCCCATTCTCCAATAAAAGGAACTAGGTCGGGAAGCGGGTGTGGCTCAGTGGATAGAGCCCCCGTTTACCATATGGGAGGCCCGGGTTCGCGTCCCGAGGCCTCCTTGTGAGGGCACGCCGGCACCTGAGCAGTGCGGTGGGCTGATGCAGCAACCT
>JAQZBX010050645.1:0-19599 GCA_029593785.1 Cabassous unicinctus | reverse complement strand
ACCCAGCCACCCCTCACCAGCCCGCTCACCCACCCTTCATCCATCCATCCATCCATCCATCCATTTCCAGATTCAACAAACACTTGTTTGGATTCCTTTTGGACAGGGGTTCTTACCCTTTTTTGTTCCACAGACCCCTTTGCCAGTCAGGTGAAAACCACGGACCCCTTACTAAGTCCACACTATACTGTGTATTACTTGATAAACATACCACATCTGCACCAATAAGAATAATATTTTAAAAATTTGAATTCAAGCTCACAGATCCTTGTTAAGAACCCCTGCTTTTGGATAAATACAAAGACCAGGCCTGCCTCTTTTTTCAATCCTGAGCGCTTTCTCCCACAGGTGCTGGTGCTGAGCTGGGAGGCCAGATCACCATGCTTCTTCAGTTACCCAACAACGCTGGCCCCTCCACCACGCCAGGCCTGTGCTGGGTGCTGGGAGACTTACTGGGATGAACACAGCCTGTCCCTGACCTCAGGGGGCTCCCAGTCTCATGGGCAGCTAAGACAAGCCCACAAAGAAAAAGAGCTGACCTGTGCTGGCACAAGCACATCTGCTCTCATTAACTCTCGACACCCCCAACAAAGGGCAGATCGTTATCCCCAATTGAGAGATGCAGAAACTGAAGCTCAGAGAGGTTAACTGATGTGCCTGTGGCTACCCAGCTACTCAGTAGCATAGATGGGTTTTCCAGCCCCTAGACGATCTGCTGTTCCAGGCTGCCTTAAATGCCAGGTAGAAACACCTAATTTCAGAACATTTCCCAAATGTGCTGGAATTTACATGAGAGAGAGACCACATCCAACTGCAAGTGATCAGGGGAGGCTTCTCGGAGAAGGTGCCCTTTAGGCTGGACTTCAAGGACTGCTAAGAGGCCCACAGGCAGGAATGGACGGGGAATGTTCTGGGAGGAACAGTAGAGAAGAGAGATTTGAGCAATTGCTCAGCTGTGTGTCTCTGTGTCAATCATCCTCTCAGAGCCTCAGTTCCCTCATCTGTAAAATGGAAACAACAGCAGACACTTCACGGGGTGGTTGTGAGACAGTTAAAAAATGTCTGGACCACTCTCCCCTTAGAGCAGGGTTTCTCAACAGTGACCCTACTGACAGTTAGATCAGGTAATTCGTTGTGGGAGACTCCTGTGCACAGTAAGATATTTGCCAGCGTGCCTGGCTGCTGCCCACTGGATGCCAGTAGTGCCCCCAACCAAAAAGGTTGTGACATTTATCACAACCAAAAATTTCTCCAGACATTGCTGAATGTCCCTGGGCAGGTGGGGGCTAAGGCCCTCCAGTGAGGACCCCCACCCTAGAGAACCCCTCATGGCTTGCTCCTTCCCCTCCCTGAAGACTGTGATACCCCCTCCTCAGTGAGGCTTCCCGGACCCCCTCTCTCTCTCCCTCTATTATTATTATCATTATTAATCACGGCAAATATTTCCTTCTAACAGGCCAAATCGCTGACTTTTTAATTAAGTTGATGGTCTGTCTTCTCTAGTGTGATTTCATAGCGAGGGCTGAGATCTTGGCTGTTTTATTCATTGATGTGGCCCCAGCCCCTAGAACAGGGCCTGGCACATAATAGGTGCCCAAGAAATATTTGTTGAATAACTGAATGTCATTCTGTGCTATATAAAACCTTAACCAACAGAGAAATAAAGGAAGGAATTTTTATTTAAATTTGACGGGGGTCTGGATGGAGAATGAATTTATCCTCCCCTGCCTTCCCCACACCCCTCCTCCCCCCACCGTTATTCAGGGGAGCAGACTAAGGCAGCTTAAAACAGGTTTTTTCTCTTTCTTGATGGGGCGTGAGTGGGCGTGAATGCGTCAGTGCTGGGGAGGGGGGCGGCTCTGCTCTGACTTGTAGCTGTAGCTGCAGGTTCGTTACATAAAGCCGAGCAGCCTCCCGCCCGCCACAGGCCTGCAAACCCACATTGGGGAACTGACGCAGCTTCCCTGCACCCACCAGGGGAGCAGCTGTGAAGCCCCCAGCCCCTCCTTGGGGGCCTCTCTGGCTTCCAGACCACACCCTAGTCCTGCCGGAGCTCCCAGGGACCCAGGAACCTGATGGTGCTGCGACTTTGAGTGGCTATACAGTGTCCAGGGCCCCCCAAAGCCCCCTGTCCATCCCGGTATAGGAGCCCCCTCCACCACCAGCTTAGAAAAGGTAATCCTCCTCCTCCTCCCCCCATCCGCTTTCCCCACCTCCTCTCCCTTTTCCTCCTCCTCCTCCTCCTCCTCTTCCTCTTCTGAAAAGCCCTCCTGGGCACTGCAGCCTCATCACACCCCCAGGAAGTAATAGCTATATTTAAAGGTGCAGATCCTGAACCAGAGAAGGCAAGACCTTGCCCTGGGCCACGTAGCAAGGCTGCGGCAAAGCAACCACCATCTGACTCCCTGTTTTCCAGTGCTCACTATCCCCAAACCCCTCAGGCCTGGGGGTCCGCGCCTGGGAAGCAGGAAACCAGCAGTGATCTGCCTCCACCGCCCCCACCCCACCACTGCCATCACGGCCCCCTCCCTCCTGCTTCCTGCCTCACTGGTGGGTTTTCTTCAGACAGAGGGACCGGGGAGGAAGTGTGCTCCATTCTCCCAGAGACTTGCTGTGTGATCTAAGGCACGATCCCACCCTCTCTGAGCCTCAACCTATCACATGGCCAGGCGCTCCCTGAGGATGGGGCTGCCAGAGGCAGTGAGGCATGTCCACCTTGGGTCCCACTCAGGAGGTGGATTCTCTCTCCTGCATCCCCTCCAGCGAACCTTGCCCTTCCCTGCCCTGCTGGCTGGCTGTGCTACTTGGGCCAGCTTCTAAACCTCTTTGAGCCTCCCTGTTACTCACATCAGGTGGGATGGACCAACCCTGTTCTACCAGGTCCTGGGCTCCAGAGAACAAGTGACTGGAGCTGAAGGCATTTTCTAAGCTGTGCTTGGAGGAGGAAGACACTGATGGGCGGAAGGGGGCAGTGGGATCAGGCTACAGACCAGAGCAGCAGCAATGAGTCCAATCCAAGGTCTGCAGTGACCTTGACCTTTACTGGTCCTGGGCCCCATATTCCTGAGGGTCTGGAGATTAGGGCAGGAGAAAGTCCCAACTAGGGCCTGGCCCAGGGCCAGGGCTGAGACTCAGGAGTCCAGGCTGCGGGTTACACATTAACCCTGACTGGGGAGGCCCAGTCCACTGACAGCCGGGGCCTCCCACACTGGGAGCCCCCTCAGGCTTCCCCAGTCCCCACCTTCCCGACACACCACACCTGGGCACCCTGGGTCCCATCCACACCACTTCCCTGTGTTGCTCTCTGGCTCATGCAAAGGCAGCCACTAGTGACAGAAGCCTCCAGCAAGAGTGGGCACCCCACATCCAGGGCCCGGGGAGGGGGCTCAGGCTCCAGCAGCATCCCTCAAGAAGGGCCTGCTATGGGACCGCACACCTGCCTTAGCCCCGGAGGGTCCTGGGGGCCCCGGCGTCAGGGCTGAGGGGTAGACGTGGGGCTGGGGGGTCCCCCACCCTGCCCAGGCTCGAGTCCAGGCCACACTCACCGGTCAGCAGGTTGGCCAGATGGCAGAGGGCAGCCAGGCGGAGCAGCCACGAGAGAGCCGGGGCAGTCATGGCTGAGGATGGCCGGGGGTCCGGGCCGCGCGGCGCTCCAGCTCAGTGCTGTCCCCTCGCCGAGCGCTGTCGCTTTTTATAATGGGGACTCGCTGCGCTGCCTCCGCCTCCGGCCCCCGCAGGCAGGCAGGGGGAGGGGAGAGGAAGGGAGCCAGTGCGCGGCGGCTGGATTCTTCGGGATGTTGCCAAGGAACCAGCCGGCTCCAGGGCTCCGGGCGGGGACCGCGGCGGGGATTCTGGGCTGGCTGCTTCCAGTCCCACCGCCGCGCACCCTGGGAAGGCCAGACCAGGCCTGCTGGGGTTCAAAGGGCTTCCTTTGCTCCCTTGTGCCCAGGCTCCTCCCGGGAATGGGCACACACTGCAGGAACTGGCCTGGGGTCCTAGCCCCTAAATGGGCAATAAACAAAAGGCCAGGGGACAGAGGAGCGTGTGCTGGCTGCAAGCTTACAGGAGGCACTCAGGGTCCTGCCAGCCTGGGTCTAGCATGCTCTACTTTGGTCTGGGAGGTATCGCCCCTCACCATGATGGGCCCCCACCTTCACCCCTTAAAGCCCCGGGCCCTTGGCTAAGAGCACAGGAGCCCTGAACTGTGAGCTCCTGCAGGGGAAGAGGGAGACATTGCATTCATCAATGTATCCCCCGCGCCCAGCACGGAGCCTGGCAAACAGTAGGGGCTCAGTACAGTAAGTGTTTGCTGAAAGAATAATCCAGTCCAACCTGGACAAGTGGTCCAACTGAGGCCCAGAAAAGGGGCAGAACCAGCCCAGGTCATACAGAGCATCAGGGTGGAGGACTTACCTCCTGTCACCCCAGAGAAGAGGCCTTGGCATGAACCAGGGCACAGGTTGCTCAGGACACATAAAGAGCCGTGTCTTCCCTGCCTCCACTCCCCTCCCTTTCCTTTTCCTGCTTTGCACCCACTCCCGGCTCCACCTTGCCCGCTGCCTGCTGGGCGCATCCCAGGTAAATTGCTGTCCAGGAAGAGCAGCCAGAGCCCTGGGGAAGCCAGTTACAAGGAAGGAGCTGGGCTAATCCACTGAGGGAAGTTCCCCCACTGACCTCCTAATGGACCTTTGGGTGACTGCTATAGCAAGACCAGGAAGGATCAGCCAGCAAGTTCCCACCAAACTGGCATTAATGCCTGCAGGCCTTGGGTGCAGCAGGGTCCTGCTTGAATGGCCCTAGAAGACTCTAGCAGGGACCTCTTCCAGCCTCAGACCAGGAGCTAACTGTGCCAGGTTACGTGTCTCTGGGCGGCCAGCCAGAGGGAAACCAGTTTGTCTGTGAGTCAGTGTCCCAGGCTCCTGAGCCAGCCGGTCCAGGCTGGGCTGGACAGAGGGGCCACAGCTCCCGAGGCCAGGGGGCACCTCTCTCTCCTCCGCCAACCCCCATCCAAGCACAGTAGGGCTGCCTGGGGTGTGGGCTCGAGGGGGGGCACTTGGAGGCTGGATGCCCCTTGTAGGAGAGGGCGCCCTGTAGGGGAGGAGCACCGAGGCAGGGGCAATGTCCACTCATGCTCAGAGACTCTGTCACGGCCCGTGCTGATATGAGGCCAGGAGCCCTCACGCTTCTGCTGCCCACCCCCTTGTTTTTTAGCTGGGGAAACTGAGGCCCAGAGCGGGACAAGGGGTGATAAGGACTGAGATCCAGGGCTCTTTCTGCTCTATCCATGGTCAGAGCCAAAGGGAGGGAGGCAGGGGGGGAGAGAGAAAGAAGAGAGGGAGAGGGGGAAGAGGAGAAGGGAAGGGGGAGAAGTGAAGAGAGGGAGGGGGAGGAGAGGGGGGAGGGAGGAGAAGAGTGAAGGAAAAGGAGGAGAAGGAAGGGGCAGAGGGCAAGAGGAGGCGGATGTCCTGGAGAGCCCCGCACTTAGTAAAGGACAAGAGGCAGAGAGCCCCATTCCCCCAGCCCCTGCGCTGGGCTCCAAAGACTATTTAGAAAGCAAGGGCTCCGGGATCCCATGGTCCTAGCTGTGGCTCCAGCTCTGTGTAAGCTCTGGCAACTTCCTTACCCTGCTGAGCCTCTCCTGTAAAATGCGGATGGACACACCAGCTCCCACTTCTTCTGAGCCAGGCACTGCTGTAGGGCTTTACATAAACTCACGAAATCACCTTGACAAGCAAAGCCCCGTTATCACCGTCCAGTACACGGATGGGGAGGCTGAGGCAAGGAGAAGTGAAGAAATGTCCTGGGGTCACCAGCCAGGAAGTGGTAGAGCCAGGATCTGCCCCAGTCAGCTGGCCCTGGGCTCCACCTCCCTCCATCCCACTGCATGGCTGATGCAAGGACTGCATGGGTTTATGCCCATAAGATGCCAGATCGGAGCCTGGCATGGTGCAGGGGCCCAAACATGAAGCACAGCTCTGCTTTTCCTTCCTCAGCCCTTGGGGACGTCCCTTACCCTCTCCAACCTCAGCTTCTCTCCCCGTAAAATAGGAATGGTCGCCCCCACCTACCTCATCAGGGTTTTCTTTTTCTTTAAGCTTTTGGTTTTGAAATAATTTCAAACATAAGGACAGTTGCAAAAACAATAATAATTTTAAAAATCCATACTGAGAATTCCAACATAATCCTCCTAGGTACCCAGATTCACCAACGTTAACATTCTGGCACATTTGCCTTATCATTCTATCTACCCACCCATCTATTCATCTACCCACTTATCTATCTACATTTATCCTTTCTCTAAATCTTTAGGAGTAGTTTGTACACATCATGCTCCTTGGCTACATAACACTTCCATGTGCATTTCCTAAGAACAAGTATATTCACTTATGTAACAGTTTTGAGTTTAAGATCTTTAACATTGATATAATGCTTACGGTCTGTATTCCAATTGTCAAGAGGGTTAAAGGACTGAATGAGTTTAAATTCAATCTGAGACCCAGTGCCCAGGCTTTCAGGTCAGGCTTGCCCACGGTGACCAATTTCCTTCACTGGTCTGTGCCCCAGCTCCCCATCTGTATGGGGTGCTAATAGCCACCTCCCCAAGTACCTGAAGGAGTAGATGAGACACAGGGCTTCCACAGTCCCTGGCCTACAGGAAGCCTTTGGTATTTGTTATTAAGCCCTGGTGTGTCCCTGCCTTGTGGTGGGACAGGGGGACCCAAGGGGGAATAAGCTGCAGTCCTTGTCCTGGGCAAGCCCTACCAAAACTACACGGCTGTGGGGCTATGGGGGCGGTGGGGGGGTGGGGGGGGATACATTTATTCTTAATGAATCAAGGAAGGCTGGAGTGAGAGAGGTGATGTGTCAATCAGTCCTGGAAGGTGGGCAGAGTTTTTCATTTTTCACATTTCCTTTTTGAAAAATTTTGAACATGTGGTGAAGAAGAAAGAATGGTACAAAGAACATTCATATTTCTGCCACCTAGATTCAGTGATTAACATTTTTCCGTATTGACTTCATTATTTTTTTTGCCAAATCATTTCAAAGTATAGATGCCTCGACACTTTGCCCCTAAATACTTCAGCATGCATCTCCTTTTATAAAGATGTCTTATATACATATAATACTATTATCCTACCTAACAAAGTTAACAATAATCCCTAGAGGTCACTTAACACCCAGCCCAATTTATATTTCTCAGTTGTCCCCAAAATGGATTCTGTAGTTTCTTCCCTCTCCCTCCTTCTTCTCTTACTCTATCTTGTTATTATTATCATTATTATTATTATTTTGAACCAGTATCCCATCTACGTTCATGCATTGCATTTGATTATTATTATTTTTTAGTCTACAATAGCTCCCCTGCACATTTTCCATGACATTGACTTTCTGAAGAGTCAAGACCATTCATTGTTTTAGAGGATGCATTAGTCAGCCAAAGGGGTGCTGATGCAAAGTACCAGAAATCTGCTGGCGTTTATAAAGGGTATTTATTTGAGGGTAGCAGCTTACAGTTACAAGGCCCTAAAGAGTCCAACTCAAGGTACCATAAGAGGCAATTCCTCACCAAAGTCTGTTGCCACTTGTAGAAACAAGATGGTGGGCGATGTCTGGGAGTTCTGCCTTCCTTTATCCTCATAAGGCTCCATGGGCCCAGCTTCTTCCCATCTCACCTGTAGGCTGGCATAGGGCTCAGCTGCTCTGTTCTCTTCATCTGTAAACTATCAGGCAAATGGCTCATCTCTCTTCTCTGGGGCCACGGGATCCTCTTTCGTGTGTGTGGTGCTCCCTGCCTCAGTGTATCTTCTATGTATCTACTTCTTATAGCCCACCAAGGGGGCAGACATTCAATTTTGAGTTTCCCTAATGACATGGTCAAATCAAAGCCCTAATCTTGATTTAATCAAGTAAACGTAAAGCCTTTGCATTTAAATCAATCAAAGGGTATCATGCCCAGAGGAACAGACCAGTTCACAAACATAATATCTTTTCTGGAATTCATAAATAATATCAAACTGCCACAGAGGATATCCTCATTCTTAACTCATCTAATTATTTCCCATGATGTCATTTAATGTTTTCCTCTATCCCATATTTTTCTTGTAATCTGGAAGTTAGATCTAAAGGCTCAATTAGACCCAGGCTAGAAGTTCACATCCATATTCATATCTATATTGGCAAGAATCCTCACATTACATCACATCAGGAAGCTCATCAGGTTGTTCCGCTATTCCTCGGGCTGATGGGCTTGTTAGATTGATGGGTGACTGCTAGATCTCTCTACCGTAGAGGGTTCATTATTCCCTTTGTGACTGGCAAGTAACCTGTGGCTTGACTGTTGGCACCTGCAGTGTGCTGATGGGCAGGACTTTGACAGAGCACCCCAGGCAGAGGGAAATGCCTAACCAAGGGGGCAAGTACAGGTCCCATTCACGGGATGGAGAACAGTTCAGTGCCATTGGCCCCGAGGAAGGATCAGGCAGTAAGTCTGCCGTTGGACCAACCCACAGAGGACTTTGAAGCTGGAGTGAAAAATGTTCAAGGGCAAAGGGGAGCTGGGAAGGTTCTGAGCTGAGGAAGAACTAGAGCAACAGTTAGAAAAATGAGCAGCACGGGGAAACCAGAAGGAGGGTTTCCTCTGGGGCACAGCAGACCTACCATCGGGACAATAGTGTGATGGGAAGGACACAGGGAGGCTAGGGCCACCTCCAGGCTCCCCTGGGGGCAGCCTTGCCCAGCTCTTCCCTGCCCCACCCAAACCACCGCAGCCCAACTTTTCCGGCCAATAAGGAGGACTGCGTACCTGTCCTTGGCATTTCCTGCAGCACACACGCCTGGCCATCCCTTCTCGTCTCATAGGGTTCTCAACCACATGCACACATATGTGCTTTTATTACCTCCACCCACCCTACCCCTGTTCCCAGAGGAAGAAACTGAGGCTCTAAGGAACAAAGCAACTTATTCCAGATACCCAGCCAGTGAGGAGAAGAGCTGGGGCTTGTCCCTATATCTTTCTGAACCCACAATATGTGCCCTTCTTGATGCTCCCCCCTGCCTGCAAGACAAGGCTTCTGGTGTCTGGAGCTCCTGATTCTGCTGTAAGAGCCAGGTCTGAAGAACTAAGGCCTCTTGTGCCAAGATGTCTATCCAGTGGTTGCATACACTGAGGAAATACTGAAAATAATCTGAGGGCAGAGGACTCTTTTGGTAGTTTTGGTAGCATGAGCTGTGTCCAGGAACTCCCAGAAAGTGGGGAATTGGGGAGCTCAGGGGAGTTTAGTACCAGGTGTCTTAGTTTGCTAAAAGCTGTTGGGAGCAATATACCAGAAATGTGCTGGCTTTCATAATGGGAGTTTATTAAGTTAAAAGCTTACCATTCTGAGGCTGTGAAAACATCCAAATAAAGGCATCATCAGACATGCTGTCTCTCCACAGGTCGGCTGTGGGCAATCAGGCACATGACTTGGCTCCCCTTTTTCTTCCAGGCCTCTCTTTCAGCCTCTCCGGGTTTCTTTGTTTCAGCTGCCTTTTTCTGTGTGTCTCTGCTTTTTAGTCCTCCTTTTATTTTATTTATTTATTTATTTATTTTTTACCGGGAGGTCCTGGGGATCGAACTCAGGTCCCTCCATATGGGAGATGGACGCCCAACCATTTGAGCCACATCCGCCCCCCTTAGTTCTCCTTTTATAAAGGACTCACAGGAGGACCAAGGCCCACCTGGGTCATGCCCTATGGAAACAATCCAATCAAAGGCCCCCCACTGAATCCAATCCAGCAGAATGGATTAGCTCCAAAAACATGATCTTTCCTGGTATCCACAAAAAACTTTCAAACTGTCATTCCAGGATAACTAGGTGCTCCCCAAACCCATTTCCTCTTCCTCCTAGACACACAGCTTGGCTATATTTCCCAGCATCCCTTGCAGTCAGGTGTGGGCATGTGACTGAGTTCTGCCAATGGCACGTGGGCAGAAATGATGAGGCCCTTCCTGGCCTGACCCATGAAACCCTCCCACAATCTTCTGTTTTTTCTCCCTATTTGCTCCCTGGCTGGAGAGGAGTCATAGCCCCGGAGGAGACCAGAGCCATACAGAGAAGGAACCTGGGGCCCTGAATGACCTCATGGGATTTTGCCCTCAAGCCAATAATGCCTGATTAGACTTCAAATGAGAAGACACAAATTCTGCTGAGTGGAGCCACTGAGATTTTGGAGTTGTCTGTTGTAGGAGGTAGTCTTTCCTGACTAATACACCCTCCTCTTCCTTTCCACAAAGTCTACCCTTGAAGGGGAAAGGTTGAGGTTGGGTTATTGAATGAAGGAATAAATGAATGAATGAATGAATGAATATGCTGCTTAAAGCTCTAGACTTGAGGCCTGAATGAATAGTTTCATCAGTTCCTTCTGACAGCTGGTCCCACAGTGGGCCAGGCCTGGTAAGTGGGGACTCTGGGACAAATGTCAGAGCTTCCTTATTGGCATGTGGCCAGCTACCTCCCAGGTCCTTCTATTCAGTCCTGGATTCCCACCTCCCACAAGGGTTACCTTGGGCAAGTCACCTCACATCTCAATGTCAAGGGCTTACCCATCGGGAGAGAGAGACCAGGGTGTACCCATCCACCCTACCTCACCCCTGCCACAGAGACACCAAGGAACCAAACCAGACACTGTTTTAGAGAATTTATTTTCCACAAGACCTGAGTGACAAGGGCAGAACGGAAGGCCTGGAGGGCAGCGGGATTCCAGACATTTGAGGGTTCCAATGACGGCCCCCAGGCTGGTTAGCTCATCCAGTGCCCATGGCAGGCCTGGGCTCCTGGGGGGACAGAGACCCTAGAGGACACTGAGCTATTGCTGGCCAAGTATTATTCCTTGTGTCTTGGATCTGAACCCCACAGCAACCCATTAGGTGGGTATTCTCACCCTTATTTGTTAGGTGAGGCTCAGAGAGATTGAATGGTCTCCTCAGCGCCACACAGCTTTTACCCCTATGCTGAGCTGCATCAGACTCCATCAGAAGGGAGAAGCAAATGGAAAGCTTATTTCCTTTCCCTGGAGACCCTGCTGGCCCCAAGGAGACACAGATAAGTCCTAAATCCCAGCCCTTAGCTTGGCCCAAGCCACCCTGAGAAGAAGCCCCAACTGGCCTCCTTCACTTATCTCACACCACACACTCCCACCCAGAGCTACCCTAGCAAAGCAAAGCCAGCAGCCTCCCAGAGCCAGGAAAGCTTCCGCCACCCCCCCTTCCCACATGGTTCCTAAGAGTCTTCCATCCATCCATTTGGCTTCTTAGGCAATTGCCCTCTTTTCATATACAAATATACTAGAGTTTATAACACCAAGCCAGGGGTAGTCATACACACCATAGCATGAATTTGTTTATCAGCTATTTGGGAAAGGAGGAAAGAAAAGTGGAATGTGGGGTACTCTGAAGAAGGCAGACCTGGGAGTTGGGTATTGGAGGTTGGGGAAGCAGTGAAAGCTTGAGGGAAGCAAGAAGGGTAAAAAGGCCCAACAAGTAGGTCAGATGGGGAAGAAAGGTGAATCGTGAATCGGGCAAATTTGGGGCTTTACAATTGATCCAGCTGGCCCCTCCCTCGGTGATCTTGAGTCTTTGAATTGACGGGTGACTGCCTTTCCGGGGACAAGAGAGGGACATTACTTTTGTTGATTCATTCTGTACCTGCTGGCTGAGCCCTGATTCTGAGCCAGGCCCTGCACTGGAGGCCGGGAGACAAAAAGTAACTCAGATGTGGACCTTAGTCCAGCCCGTGGGGCCGGAGAACAAGCTCCCAAATCCTGGGGATACTGGGCAGATTGTGATCAGGGCTATTAAAAGGGGACAAAAGGCCAGGGAAAGTCTGAAAAACTGAAGGTCGATTACTGGCTGCTTGGGCTCCGCCAGCCCCTGGAGGGCTGGTGGGGTTAGACATGTGGAGGGGTGAGCGCCAGGAGCAGCTTGGGCAAAGGCTCCAACGTGAAATGCATGGCATGGGTGCAGAGAACAGGGAGCTGAAGCCCAACCTGCGTGAAGGGAAGACGGGTCAAGGCTGGAGCTGGGGAGGGGACCTAGGTCCAGAGGGCTGGGGTGCCAGGTTCAGAGGCTCTGACCTAAGCCTGGGGCACTGGGGAGACACAGAAAAATTTTGAGGAGCAGAGTGACTGATGGGAACTACCGTGGGGCATAGGATGGGTTGGAGAGGTCAGAGGGGAGAGGGAAGGGACAATATGGAGGCCTGACTGAGGGTGGCAGCCATGAGGATGGGGTCAGGGAATGCAGAGAGAGACCTGGGCACAGGCTTGGGAGCTGGGGAGTGGCTGTAATGGTGGGAAGTTGGGTGCCGTGAGCTGTCCTGAAGGAGCCGAGGCCACGGTCATCAAGGTAAGGCCTCCTCTCACTTCTGCAGCTTCTGGAGAATCTTCTTCACCCACGGCAGCTTAGGGTCAGCACAGATCTCCAAGTCCCTGACGGTTAGCAGGCTGGAAGAAGGAGACACCAGGGATGCAATGAGGCAGCTTTAGCACACAGCAAGGACGCCACACACTCCGGTATGCAGAGATGCCTGAGTGGCTTAGCATTTATAAGGCACCTGCTGTATGTGGGGCTTAACATTCATGAAGCACCTGCAGTATGCAAGAGTACCTGCTATATAGAATGTCCAAGAATTTATGAACCATCTACCACATGCAAAGGACATTTCTCAAGACAGAGAGTGGGAGATGGGCAGCAAAGATTTCTTGGACCCTCAGCCCCTCAGCCCCTCAGCCCCAGACTTGAGTGCCAGGCCAGGCCAAGGAATAGAATCCCCAGCAGTAATTATAATCCCCGACATTGCCAGGGGAGAGAGTCTTGGGTAGTTCCCTGGAACACAGACTTTGGAGCTGGCCTCTCTGGGTTCAAAGCCTAGCCCTGCCACTTGCTAGCTGTGTGATGTGGGGCAAGTCACTTAACTTCTCTGAGCCTCATCTCTCATCTGTAAAATGGGGGTGATAATCATAGTCCAAACACATAGGGTTTTAATAAAGAATTGATGAATTAATATATATACTGAAGTGCTCAGAAGAGGGCACAGCACAAAATGGTGCTAAATAATTGTGCCAGGAGCTGACCTGAACCCTTTGCATGGATTTCCTTAATGAAACCTTACAGAACCTTAGGAGGTACCCATTGTACAACTGAAAGAAATCGAGGCCCAAAGAGGTAAAGCACCTTGCCCAAGTGCCACGACTGGCAGGACCTGGCTGCACCACGCACGCTGGTGGCACCCTGGGAGAGCATCTCCCCTCCAGGCACCTCTGAGGCCTAAAGCGCAGATGACCAACATGCAGAGAGAACAAAGAAGGCAGCACGGTTGAGCCTGGCCACGTGGGCAGGCTGCCCCAGCTACTGTGTGACCCTGGGCAAGGTTTGGCCCCTCTGTGAGCCTCAAACTCCCCATGTGTCAAGCCACATTCCTTCCAGAGTCCCTTCCAGCTCAAAAATCCAATGATCCCATGAGTGCTGTCTTTTCCTGAGCACCTATTACATGCAGCATGGCACCTTCCACCTTCCAGTTAATGGCACTGTGTCATGCTCAAGAGACCATAAGCTCACTGCCTGTTTCCTCACCTGTAAAAGGGAATAACAGTACCTTCTGCATCGGGTTATTTCAAGGATTAAATGAGTTGATAGCATAATGTGCAAACCACAGTGCCTGATTCTTAGCCAGCGCTCTACGGGTTAGATGAGTTTTAAAAAGAGAAGGTTATTATTCCCATTATACTGGCGGGGAAACTGAGGCTCGGCATTGAAGTGATGAACCCTTTTTCGTTATTCACTTGCAGACCCCTCCCTGAGAGAGAGGGAGTCAACAGTGAGGGAGAGGAAGATGAGAAGGTGATGATGGAGCTCCAAAGCAGGTGAGGAGTCCCCAGACCCAGACACTTCCCAGGGAGTGACTTTGCAGGCAGCAGGCTCCGGGGGCCCTTGGAGGTGGAGCAACAGCCAGAGGTGCTGCCTCCGAGAGGACACACGCAGAAGGGGAAGGAGCAGGCTGAGGTTCCAGGCCCGGGGAAAGGAGGCAAAGGAGCCAGAGAACGGGGAGAGCAGGGACCTCAGGAGAAGCCCTGAGCACACACGCTGGAGTCCTGGCTCCAGCCCTGGGTGACCTGGAGCAAGTCACTTGCCCTCCCTGAGCCGGTTTCTTCATCTAGAAAGTGGGAAACTCGCCTCTCCTCCAGGGTGGCTGTGAGTTAGCACAGGTGAGAGGCTCGGAGCCATTGCGGCCCGTAGGAAGCCCTCTGCGAGGGTCCGCTCTTAAAGCATTGTTCTGGTGGAAAGGGCTGTGGGGTGCTCCACCGTGCTTTCGGTGGGAGCATCAGCGCTGACTCAGACGCACCAGGACACACCACCCCTTCCTCCCGTGGGAACTGGCATCCTGTTCATTCAGCTCTGCATCCCCAGAGTCTGGCACACCGCCCGGCATGTAGTAGGTGCTTGATAATATTTGTTGAATGGCCACATCATTTTTGTTCTTGCTACGCCCAAGCCTGGGTCGAGTCATGCATTCCGGCCAAGCACTGCCAGCTGGCCTTGACACCAAGCTGCATTCCTCCTACCCCTGGGTCCACCCACCCACCTGTCGCTGCACCTGCCGGGTCCTCTCTCCAAGGCCCTGCCTCCCCAGCCCCCTACTCACACCACGCCAGGTCGCCGGCAGGAGTCCGAGGTCCAGTAGAAATATTTCACTGCTCGCGGGGGCAGAGGGTGGCGCATATAGTCCCGGCAGCAGACACTGTCTTCCACATTGGCGCCGTAGGGACCTAGGGGGGATTGCCCAGAGGATTCAAAAACTGGGGCCCAGAGGCCACCCTCGGCCCTAACTCCTGAGCCTGGCCCCTGCAGGCCCCAGGGAAGAGATGCAGCCTTTCAGTTCTCATGTGGCAGGTTGGTACCCAGAGGACCCTGGGCCCTCAAATATCCCACCCTGAGAAGCCACTCAGGGACCCATGTCTACACTCTGGGATGGGCAGCTCAAGGGGGAGGGAAGCCCTAAGCTTCCAGAGGGGCCTCAGAGAACTCTGAACCGGCAGAGTCTTAGAGCCTCGCTGCTCAAAGTGAGGTTCGTGGGCCAGCAGCATCAGCCGTGAGCTTGTGAGCCGTGTCTGGCCCCCAGCCCCAGGCCTGCTTGAACCAGATGTGCATTTTAACAAGAGCCCTGGGAGATTCGTAAGCAAACCACACTTTAAGAAGTCCTGCTTCAGAGCACGTCTGCTCTCATTCGCTTCCTTGGGCAAGGCAGGGCTGAGGCCCAGAGAGGGGGACTGATTTGCCCAGGGCCACACAGCATGACTGTGGCAGAGTCAGGAGCAGGGCTCAGGCAGAGTGCGGTCAGTGCCCACCCCGAGCATGTCATTTAGCATCTCTGAGGCCCAATTTCCTCCTCTGACCAAGGGAGCAAGAATAATATCCACTTTATGGGGTCTTTACTACAGGAAAATCTCTCAGGAAACCCAATAACTGGGAGCAATTATTATTCATATCTGCCTGACTCCCGGTCCAGTGCTCTTTCTCCAACCCAGCTTTGGGCAGGGGATTTACACTGGGGTAGAGATGTCAGGAACCCAGTGTTGATGGCAAGTTCTGGAGCAAAAGTGGGGTGGTGGGGGTGGTCAGGACCAGCTTTCCAAAGGCGGTCCCTGCCCCCAGGCCTGTCTTCCCTCCCCCAGGCTGCCCCCCCTCAGCAACTCCTCCTCCACAGCACCCTGTGCTCACGTTCTCTGGGGCAGGAGATCCCCAGGCCATATCTACCCCACCCCAACCTCCCAAATCTGCTAAGACAGATCCTAGATTCCAAACCTTCAAGACTGCCCATTTAACAGATGTATAAACTGAGGCCCAGAGAAGTGCCATGATGAGCCCAAGGCCATAAGAGTCAGCATCAGACTGCTGCTCTCAATCCAGTGCTCTTTCCCCTGCATGAGGACCATCCCCCTGTGTCTGACTCTGGCTTCTGCAGGGAGCCCTCCCTCTCCCCAGCCTCACCTGCCTCCGTGGCTTGAAGCATTATAACAAGGAAGATGAGAGCAGCCAGGAGCGGGGTCTGCAGGCTGGCCATGCTCCTTCCCTGTGTCCGAACCCAGGTGCCTGGAATGGCCAAGGACAGGAAGGTCTGGTATTTAAGCACTTGCTGCAACCCACAAGCCTCAGACACTCTTAGTCACTGGTGAGCCCAGAATCTCTGACATTCAGATTGTGAAAGAAGAACTCCCGCTTCCTCCAAAGTGGAGGAAATTCTCTGTGGCGGGGAACCACTCAGAGGGGACCCCCACCCTGCCCTCCCCTCTGGGTCTCAAGGGACCTGCAAAATCCCCCTCCGGCCGGGCGTGCTGTGTTGAGGAGCTGGGCAGTCTGTTGGATCGGTCCCGTGCTTCCCAGCATCTGCTTGCTGCGTGGTCTTGATGTCTCTGGGACTCGGTTTCCCCACCTGGAAATGGGGGAGATGGTTTCACATCCCTAACTTATCTCAGAGGTCGTTTGTAAATCAGTGAGAATGCAGACAGGAGCTAACAGTCACATAACCTCACCTGAAATTGAGGTCCAGCTTCTACCCCTGGTGACCTTCACCACTGATGTAACTTCCCAGGGCCTAGGAGCACCGTGTTGACTTCTCTACCCCCATCACCAGCCTCTTCTGGGGCTTCCTATGAAGTTCCAACTTGGGCCAGTCCCTGGCCCACTCAACGGTCTGCAAAGAGCTTCCACATACACATTCTGTCTTGCCTGTTCTTCCTTCCCTGATGTTGCCAGGCTCTTCCTCACCTGCCCCTTTCTCAGTCTGTCTACTTCCTAAATCTCTCTCGGATCTGTCCCCTCCTCTCCAACCCCACTGCCTGTACCCAGTCCAGGCCACCTCTACTGCAGGCTCAGATGCTGGCCTTCAGTCCCCTGTCCATACTGCAGCCAGAGTGAGCTGTCCAGACTCAAAGCTGCACATGCCTCTCTCCTGCTTCAAACCCTGCTGTAGCTCCCCATTGACCTGATGGCAGAAACCAGGTACCTGACTGTGGCTTTCAAGGCCCCCTTTCCAGGCATCCCCCCCACCACCACCAACCCCTCTCCCCAGGGATCACACCACACACCTCGCAGTTCCTCAAAGAGGTCAGCTGGTCTGTCCCTGGATGTGAGTGTCCTTTCCACTTCTCTACCACATAAACTCCTACTTGTGCGTCAAGGGCCATTTGAAATGTCACCTCTTTGGCAAGCACACCCCTCAAGACTTAGAAGCTCTCTGGGGTGACCTGGAATGTGGCCCAGAGTAGATTCCATTGGCTTTTCTCCTTCCCAAGAACTCCAAGCTCTTGGGGGCAGGGGTCTCCTTGTATCTGCCTTTTTTAAAAAAACATATTTTTAATTTATTTTTCAAAAGATACTTAGATTACATAAAATGCTACATAAAAAATATAAGAGGTTCCCATATGCCCCACTCCCCACAGCTCCCACTTTCCCCCACATTAGTGTGGTACATTCATTTCAATTGATGAACACATTTTGGGGCATTATCAGTAAGCATGGATTATAATTTAAATTGTAGTTTACACTCTCTCCCACTCAGTTCTGTAGGTTATGGCAGGATATATAATGGCCTGCATCTGTCTTTGCAATGCCATTCAGGACAATTCCAAGTCCTGAAAATGTCCCCATATTACACCTTTTTCCCTCTCCCTGACTTCAGCACCTGCAGTGGCCACTGTCTCCACATCCACGATATAATTTCTTCCATTGCTAGAATCACAATAAGTCTATAGTAGAATACCAGTAAGTCCACTCTAGTCCATATTTTATTCCCCAATCCTGAGGATTCTGGGATGGTGATGCCCACTCCACCTCTAATTGAGAGGGGGCTTCAATCTCATATGGTTGATGGATGGGACTCTCTTGCTTGCAGTTGTAGACTCTCTCGGTTTCCTGGTGTGGTGGTTGTCCATCCTCACTTCCTCATTAATTGTCCTGGGTGAGTCTAATGAACTGGATGGAGAGAAGATGTTGCACTTCCCTGAGGCTCAGGGCCCAACTGGCATATGGACAGTCCAGATATTCAAGTCTCTTGGATGTACACCTACCAACTCCAGCACCAACTATAGGTTCAAACAAAAGGGACAGAAGAGGCCTGTGTAGAAAAGTCACATCTGAGTCCAACTCTGTCACACTACTTGGGAGCACAAACTCCAAAGTAGGGCCCACTGGCAAGGAACCAAACTCTGGAGCTATCTGCCATGACCCTAGGACCTGGGTGTTTCCAGAGCCCTCAGGAGCCCTACTATTTGGGCTAGTATCTACTTTGGCAGTCTATGATATCCTGCTGAGATGTGCATAAGCATTACTTCTCTGATGACCTCCCAACACACTTTGAAGTCTCTTAGCCATATAAATTCATTTGTCTTTACTTTTTCCCCCTTTTATTCAAGATCTTTTTCCAGTTGCATCACCAACCAGTGCTTGGTGATAATCCTTTGGTGCCAGGGAGGCTCAACCCCAGGAGTCATGTCCCACAGTGGTGGGTAGGTAATGCATTTATATGCTGAGTTTGGTTTAGAGAGAGGCCACATTTAAGCAGGCTCCCAGTAGGTAACTCTTAGGCACCCTGTAACACTAGGCTAAGTTGCAATTTCAAGAGCAAAGGCTCATAAGCATAGTCATCAATATCAAGGACCCATCAATGGATCATCCTTCTTCACTAGTCATTGCCCTTGTACTTGGGGGATTCTTGCTGTTCCATTAGAGAATGTGGCAGAGCTCCCCAGGATGGGAATTCAATATTCTTTCAGTTGTTGTGTGAATCTCTACCCACTGAGGCAATGCCCCATGAACATTTGAACACACATATATACCTTATATGTATGCCCAGGTGAACTTCCTCCCATGTATTCTTTGTATCTGCCTTGGCATTCCTAGAGTCCACAGAGTGTCAGGCACATGGCGGGTGCTTAGAACACATCTAACATAGAAGGAAACTGAGGCTCAAAGAGGGGATTGGCCAAGGTCTCACAGTCACAAGTGGCTGAGCCAGCCTGGAACTCAGGACTCTGTATTTGTAAAGGGACCCATCCATTCATTACTTCATTCATTCATTCAACAAGTATTTATTGAGCATTGTATTAGAATAATGCCCTCCCCCCAAAAAAACCTGTTCACATGCTAATCCCCAGAACCTGTGAGTATGTTATGTGACATGGTAAAAGAGACTTCATGGATGTGATTAGATTAAGGACCTTGAGAGAGGGAGGTTATCATGAAACACCCAGATAAGCCCAATGCACTCATAGGCTTCTTAGAAGGAGGAGGCAGGAGGGTCAAAAGCAGAGGAGATGTGATGACAGAAGCAGAGGTGGGAGTGATGTGGGGCCACGGGCCAAGGAATGTGAGCAGCTTCTAGAAAAGGAAAGAAAACAGATGCCCCTCTCAAGCCTCCAGGAGGAGCATAGGCTTGCAGAGACCTTAATTTTAGCCTTTGAGACTGATTTGGGCTTTCTGCCCTTCAGAACTGTAAGATAATAAGGTCAAGTTGTATGAGGTCACTAAGCGTGTGCATGTTCATTTGTTACAGCGTCGACAGGAAA
>JAQZBX010050644.1:0-19601 GCA_029593785.1 Cabassous unicinctus | reverse complement strand
AGGTGATTTCTATCAGCCATGAGTGAAATACACAGATTTTTTTTTTAAGTGACTGCATTTACATACAATACACATTTAACTCTCTTGGCAGCCACTGTTGATTTATTTTGAGTTGGCAGTCAACTAAAATCTTGAAGTCTTTTTAGCAGAAATTACTTTCAAGTTCTTTTCAAATATTGATTGTTATGAGCAGATTAGCTATTTCGCTCAGCTTTTTGTCATCTGAAAATTTTATAAGCACACAATTTTTGTCTTTATCCAAGTCACTGATAAAAATGTTAGGTAGGATAAGGCTTAGGACAGAGTCCTACATGATCACTCTGGGAAACATCATTCAATCATCTAAATGTACTATCATCCAACTCTGACATTACTTGATTTTTCTATCATCTGGCCTACATTTCTCCCAACTGGTAAACAAATAAATCATGAGAGAAGTTAACGACTTGCTAAAATCCAGATAAGCCCTTCGTGTGACCTTCCTGAGCTTGGCCTGTTGCGGCCGACGGAATGAAACCCAAGCGGCACTCTTGAGGGTACGGATGAGCGAAGTTTTATTACGCGTGGGCCCAGAGGCGAATTCAGTCTCCAAATCTTGAGCCCTCTTTCTCGATTTTCATAAGTTTATATAGGAACACTAAGCGGGCAAATTCCTAAGCAAGCGGGCAGGCAGGGTTACAAAGCAGGCAGGGTTACAAAAGCGGAGGAGCGAGGTTAGCTTACCTTCCTAAAAGCAGAGGGCCATTAGGGAGGAAAAGAGTCATTATCTGTTTTGAGTTGTAAATTTCAGTTCAAAGGGGCAGATGGGGAGTGCTTATCTTCCTGACCTGGATTCCATGGAGAAAAGGGGAGGAGGAGGGGAGAAAGGGACCGAGGGAGTTTATTTTCCTAAAGCTGTGGGTTTCTGGCGAGGGGTTTAGGGTCCCAGCACTTCCCTTATCAGGCCAGTCTTATTAGATGGCACTTTACTTAAAGAGCCGATGGGTTGGTCATCTTTCCATCTTGATCCTGAACCTTCTCCTTATTCCTAGTCTAGGAGGATCCCTTCTATTTTTAGATTCTTAGAAACCATTTGGTTTGACAAACAGTTATTGAGCAACTAGGTGTAGCAGGCTCTATGTTAGTTTCTATGGTTTTAAAGATATCTACTCCATAACACCTACTCTCAGTAGGCTCACTATTTGTTCCATAATATGCTACAGAACGTTTCCAGGATCTGATATCAAGCTCATGGATCCAAAGCTTCTGTAAGAAATGTGGCAAAGTTCAGTTTTCACATAGAGGTAATAAAGGGCAAGGGGAATGAGAGTAATGTCGTTTGGTGGGCTATTGCATCAGTCACCTGCACCCGAGTTAAGTAGGGATAAAGGAAAACAGCTCAAACTGGTTCTACAGCCAGTAAAAGGGGCCCACAAGAAAGAATCACAACCACTCAAAGATCAGTACTAAACTCCATTCCTTATTTGGTGAAAGGGCAAGTAACTGGCCCAAACTGCTGGAATGGGATAAAGGAAACAGTTAATCAAAGACTGGGGGACTTCTCCAGAAAAGTTAGACCACTCGAATAGGCTGTAACCACTGGAGTACCTAATCAACGGAGAAACAGGGGAGGGCTTGTGTGTTAGGCCTGGGGGGAATAAAAAGTGTCATTTATTTTTGTTAGGGGCACCAGCCACGTTTTAGTTGTGTGCCCCTTCTTGCAAGATTAAGAATAAAATATTTTCTTCTCCACAATCGGGTGAGCTTTATTTCTTCCAGGACCGGATTTCTTTCTAACAGCTTCTAGTTCTGATTCTTTGGAAAATTGGGATCACATTTGATGGTTATAGCTATTCTGGTACTTATCTTATTTTCCATGACACCTTTAAAAGTATCAGCAGTGATACTGATGACATTATTACAAATTACTTCAGAATCTTATAGTGTAATTCATCTGGGATGGGATCCCTAAATGGATTTATAATAATTCTACTATTTACTCTGTATTGGGGATCTCATGACCATCCTCAGGCTCAATGATTCCCTAGTAGGACCCACAGGACTTAGAAAATTGTTATGCTCATGGTTACAGTTTATTATAGTGAAAGGATACAGATTAAAATCAGTAAAGGGAACAAGCACATGGGGCGAAGTCAAGGAGAAACCAGGCACAAGCTTCTAGGTGTCCCCTCCCAGTGGAATTGCACAGGGACATGCTTAATTCTCCCAGCCATCATATGCAAGTATTGCCAACCAGGGACGGTCGCCTGAGCTTTGGTGTCCAGAGATTTTATTGGGGACCGAATAGGCATGCAGCTACTCAGACTCCAATTTCTTTTTTTTTTTTTTTTAAAGATTTATTTATTTTATTTTATTTATCCCTCCCTTGCTGCTTGTACTGCTGTGTCCATTCGCTGAGTGTCTTCTCTGTGTCAGACTCCAATTTCTGACCCCACCTCTCCCATTTCACCCTAGAGCAAGAGTAGGCATTCACCATAAATCACACAGTTAAGATCAATTTATCTGATGAAATTGGTAAAGCATGGCCCAAGGCATCAGGCATGCAAAATACTCTTATCAGGCAGAATATCCCAAGGGCTAGGAGGTTATCTCTCAGGAGCTGGCCAAGGACCAGTCCTGAAGGCAGGCCTTTCTTTGAAATGTACAGGATTGGAGCAATCCAGACATGCTGAGTTAATGCTTTCTTGCCCAGATCTCTCAATGTCTTTAATTCTGTATTAGCCATGTGTATTTCTAATTTTGTATAATTTGTAAGTCATTCTCCTTTCTAATAATTTGGAAGCAAAATAGATGGAGTAGTTCTGAATTTTCTTCCTCAGTTTTTAAGATTATATATTTGTATTGTTTGTTCTTGAAGGACATCAAAGAGGTTCTTTTTCATTTGAAGTTCTGATTTTTTTCTTATATTGAAACAACATATTACTGTATATATGCAAATTAATTGTCTCTTGATATTTTTACATTATGCATGCCAGTCACAAATACCTTCTGTTTCCTATATATTTCACCTCTTCATTAGTGGTCAAGTATCTCAAGAGACATAAATTAGAAATTTTAGATAAATTATAAAAATGAAATAAAGGCCTCCCACTATGGGCAAATAAAAAACCTGACGAGAGCTGAGAGTTTGATGATTCAGATCCCTAGAAATCACCTTATAAAAAGATGACAAAATCAGGAGGGCTTAATAAACTATATTTATTTTTTAAAAATAAATATATAACTATATTTATAACTAAATGTAATACACAGTAGTAGTTACCTATAGTTGCATAATAAAATATCCCCTAAATTAGTATGTTAAAATAACAAACACTTATGGCCTCACAGTTTCTCTGGTTCAGGAATCAATGTGCAGCGTAGCTGGGTCTTCTAGTTCAGGGTCTCTCAAAAGGCAGCAAATAAGGTGTCAAAAGGGTCTGCATCATATCAAAGCTCTCCTGGGAGAGCATCCACTTCTAAATGCACTCAAGTGGTGGTTAATTGGATTCTGCTCCATGTGAGCTGCTGACTGGAGACTTCCCTCAATTCCTTGGTGTCGTGGCTTAGAGTTATGTACCTCAGACAAAGCAAGTTCTTAAACTTAATCCATTCCTGTGGGTATTAACTCATTGTAAGTAGGACTTGTTGATGAGGTTACTTCAGTTATGGTGTAGCCCAAATGAATCAGGAGGAGTCTTAATCCTATTACTGAAAGCCTTATAGGGAAGGTCACAAAGAGAGGAAGCCATGGGTTGAGAAGGCAGCCAGAAGCTGGAAGTCAAGGGAACTGAGAAGCTAGGAGAGGTCACCATGTATATCACCATTTGACAGAAAAACCAAGACCAAGGATCACAGCAAACAACCCCAGACCACAATCATATGGGAGAAAGCATTGCCTTAAAGACACCCTGATTTTGAACTTCTCTGAGCCTCAAAAATTCCCATTGTTTAAACCAACTCATTATGTGATATTTGCTTCAGCAGCCAGAAAAACTGCAACAATGGCCCTGTGGGACTTTCCTTGGGAAAAACTCACAACGTGGTGGCTAACGTTCATCAGAGTAGCAAGCCACAGAGCAAGAGAGGGTGAGCAAGACAGAAGTCTAAAAGGAGAGTCTTTTTGTAACTTTACCTCTGAATAAAAGTGCTATTCCATCACTTTTGTCAGAGACAATTCATTAGAAGCAAATCACAAAGTCCATCTGGCATTCAAGGGGAGGAGATCATGCAAGAGCCTGGATCGCGGGAGGTAAGGACCATTGGGAACCATCTAAGAGGCTGTCTATTGGAGTCACTCATATACCATACCTCATATACCATAGAATCCCACAAGTATGGCTTTAGAGATGTCAGTGATTCTCCACTGATATTGTTCTCCCTGATAGGTGGCAATGTGGGGACACTTTTGATTTCCAAAACTTGGAGTTTTCTACTGGCATCTGGTGGGATGCTGCTAAACTTCCATAATGCACTGACAACCCCCACAACAAAGAATTATCTAGTTCAAATGACAATACCACTGAGGCTTAGAAACTCTGGTGAACAATGGCAAATAATAAAATTAGGTTAGATTACTAATTATTAAATCTGTAAAGCCTGGGTTGCTCTGCAGTTAAATTATGCTCAAGCCTTAGAAAACAATACAACAAAATTAGCATTGTGCATAATCACTGACTTGGTTTAGTTAATCTGAAGCACAACTCTTATATCTATATATACAGGAGCCAATCATCTCCCTATTTTTATACCAAAGTAGGAATTCCTGATGTGAATCCACATTTATCCACATAAAAAGTGCAAGGGATCTATGTCTGCAGAAAAATATTAGTTAAAAATGTGTGTATGTGTATGTGTGTGTGTGTGTGTGCAGGTATCTGGAGAGTGGGAGCCGTATTTTATATGTATTTTTCTGGGAAAGGCTCCACATATTTCATAAACTTTCCTAACAGGGGGAAATAATTGCTGATAGTATTAGAGACAGAGGTCATTCTTCTTGGATTAATAATGTATTCTTGCATTCAAATCAACTATATTTTTCATGTTAGGAACCAAATTTGTTAGCAAAGAGAGCCTATCAAAATCAACTGTGTAGCACTTTCAGAAAACACAATAAACAAATGAAAACAGAGTTTCCCACACCACACTCAAAGTGTCTGAATCAGAATCTCTGGCAGCAAAGCCTGGGCATCCCTTATTTTATAAGAAGATCAGCATCTATGTTTTATTGAGCATTTGCTCTAAGTTAGGCAGTGGTCTACATGATCCACATGGATTAATTTATTTAATTTTTATAATAACCCAATGAATTAGGTACCATTATTCTCATTTTATTGACAAGGAAACTATCTAGGTCTCTGCCTCAGAGATACTAAGTAAATTGCCCAAAGTTAGAAAAGTAAGCAGTAATAGAATAGGGATATTAATGAATGCAGTCTAAAACATCTAGCCATGATTCTGCAGCAAAATACTGGCTTACTAATTTGAGCACAGGTTCTCACCCCTGCCTGCATCCTTGAGTGACCTGTAGAGGGTTTTTGTTTGTTTGTTCAGTACAGATGTTTGGCTCACGTATCAAGAACAGTTAAATCAGCCACTAAGAAAGTGAGGGTCAGATCTGGTATGGTTCAAAGGGTCAAGTTAAGTGGTTTTAAGAATCATTAAAGCGGAGCTTCCGTAGGAATTATTGACCTGCTGGTATTGGATGTCAGGCCGTCAAAATGAAGCTCTTTGGTCACTTCTCCAAACAGATGAGTACTGTAATAGAAATGCAGGTATACTAAAAATCAAATTTTAAAGCTACATGAGTTAAATGATATATTCCAGGGGTTGTCAAACTATGGCCAGCAGACCAGATCTGGCTCACTGCCTGTTTTTGTAAATAAAGTTTTATTGAAACACAGTTATGGCCATTTGTTTATGTGGCTGCTTTCAAGTTACAATGACAGAGTTAAGTATTTACAAAGAGACTAAATGATCCACAAAGCCATAAATATTTAATTACCATCCCTTTCCAGAAAATGTTTGTCAAGTTCTATTTCAGTGCCAAAGACTTTCTTTCTATTGTACTTATTCTTGGTGTTTATTATTAGCTGTTCTTCTTCCATCTCTTTATGGGTATTTCAGTATGAAAAACCTAAGAGGAGGCAAAGATGGGGGTAAATTCTAAAATAAGCAAGATTTCTTTTCTTTTCTTTTAATTTGCATTTTTGTTGCATTTATTACTGTATTGGCTAAAGATGACCTCTCCTGATCATTTTTCAATTACTTTAAGGAAAATAGGTAAATTTAGACTATCATTTTTTCCATTAAGTCAGTTGAAAGAGTTAGTGATTACTGTAAAGATTATAACAGAAATCATTTATTGTAATTTGCCTAAAGTTACATAGTAAAATGCTGATTTAATTAAATAAAGCCTATCTTTGAAGTCTGGGCTCTTATCCACAAAACAAAGGTACTTCTGCCTACAGGATAATCACTAATTTTAACATTTCATACTCTAAAGCTCCTGAAAATCTTTAAATTAGATAATTTGTATTCTCAGAATCCTGCATTTTCGTGGAACTATAGTTGAAAATTTAGAAAATGTATTTTTTTAAAGAGCCACAAGGTATAGCTTGCCTAGCAAATAGACAGAAGCAGGAATCTTAGTGAAAGTGCTTTGGATTGTAAGTGAAGTCAGTTTTGCTATAATGCTGGTTTGGAAGACAAACTTGTTCCAATGTGACTGATGTATTAGGAAACAATTTGAGCATGATGTGAATTTTGCATTTGCTTATGTGCAATTTCATTTTCAACAAACACAAGGTGAACACAGAAAATGGTATCCAACTGAACCATGCCACAGAGGAATCCACAAAAGACACACACATACAGTTCAACTATCTATCAGCCAACCGTTTATTGCATGTTATCATAAAAGGTTATGTTTTGCTATTGTTTTTGTGTATGATTGTGAACACTAGTTCAATATTTAAAATTTATCTAAGTGTCCTGGTTCAAAAAACACCAAGCAGTGCATGCTAAAATAAAACTTTAGCTATTGAACTTGAAATAATAAAGTGTTTTGAAAGAAACAGAATAGACATAAAGGGATACACACTGGGGACCACCAGAGATAATGATGTGAAAAAAGATAAAGAAGAAATATCTATGGCTGGAATAACTTGAAGTGCTGCAAGTCAATAAACAAGTCTTTAAAAAAATAGAAGTAATGTAAAATTGGTGAACTTATGCATTGAAAACAAAACTTAAAATGTCAGGAACACTCTTTCTCACAATCAAAAAGAAAGCATATCTATAAACAAAACAGAAATGGCCAAATCCTGTAGAAATGACTCCTTTTAGTTTTAAATGTGGCTGATTTGGTGGTTTCAAACATCACTAAAATTTCCAAAGCCTTCAGCTGTTGATCAAAGGCTTGAGTGCAGATGAGAAAGTAACAGAGAAATTTCCAACAGTAATACAGAAGTTAACTGATGAAGACTATACATTGGATCACATTTTCAATTTAAATGAAACAGGTTCCTAGGTTAAATACATGCTTAGAAGGACCGATATTTCAGAGGCTGGAAAACATGCCCCAGGCTTTAAGACTGCAAAAGATAGAAAATTTGGTAACCCTTTGTCTTCACTTTCCAGGCTGTTAAGATAAATGCCACAAAATGGTTGGCTTAACAGGAAATGTATTGGCTCATGGTTTAGGAGGCTAGAAGGCTTGCTTCCTCCCAGGGTTGGTAGAGTTCTGGAGGCCTGGCCATCCTTCCCTGGCTTTCTTACATGGCGATGTCCTCTCCTTTCTCTTCCAGATTCCACTGTCTTCTAGCTATTATTCCTCCATGTAGTTTTCTCCTCGTAAAGCCACTAGTAACAAGATTAAGGCCCAATCTCATTCAATTGGGCCACACTTAACCAAAAATAAGTTTTCAAAAGAGCCTATTTATAATGGGTTCACACCCACAGGAATGGGTTATGACTAAGAACATGATATGTTTTATTTCGTTTTGGGGGGTACATAACTCAATCCACCACACCCTTCTTTCACCATTTCATAACAACCCACATGCTTCAACACATCTGATGCCCACTTTTACAGACAACTGTCAGGATCTCCCCCAACAAAGTGTAATATTTATTATAGTATTGATGTTTTCCTTAACCTTTTAGCTTGTATAATAAAAATACCCTTTTTATTAGGTTCCTACCTTTGTTTACGTGTCACTGATTAAGTTTTTGAGTGTTGTGCCCCTAACTTCACTTTCACACAAGCCCCATGATTTTTTATTGCACCATTTTGCATAGACCAGTGTTTTTAGGAATGCACCGTTTGGATTATAGAAGAACTGACTGTAACAGAAAACTCACCCAAACTACATTATACAAGGAAGAAATGAATTCGGTGGTTCTTCAAACAAACAAAGGCAGGAAGTGCAATCAATTGGGCCTCATGAGGCACCACAATTATGCTCTGAAAAATCTTGAGAAAACAAGAGACCCACTTTCCTCATCTTCTTAGGGCCAAATAATCTCTTTTCTTCTCTTCTTTCTGCAAATCTGTTCATGTTCATTGTCTCTAATTACCTGTTAATGAATTTTCTCTTCCCACCAAGAACATGGAAAAGATGGATACACCTCAGGGAAGCTGAAAAAATTGACTATTGTGTATCAGCCTTTTCCCAAATTTTTGTGAGAGATAATTTGTTTGGCCCATCTTGGGTCCAGTATCTACCCTTTTCCAGTCAGCCATGGTGGAAAAAGTAGGGTGGAGAAAAAATAAACATGGCTTCAATGACCATTCTTACAAGAAGCAGTTTTGGGGAAAGAATTGGGTTTGTTGGCTGGCCGTTACCCAAAAATTGCCCAGAGGTTTTATTTTGAGTCTAATTATCACTTATTTAATTAAATTATTAAATAAGATACTTATTAACTCATGAAATGTATAACAGAAGTTTGAATTGTACATTTGATACTTGAATCACATTTTTTTCTCCAAAGTAAAAATGTTGGGAATAGTAGAGAAACTCTTTTGTTTTGTTTTGCTTTGCTTTGAATGACCTATATTTAACAATTTTTAGAATTTTAGCTAGAGGGAAACTTGATCATCTAGACAACCGTCTAATTCCCAAGGTGAAAACACTATGACCCAGAGAGGTTGTGAATTGCCCAAGGTAGTATTTTTTAAAAATGTGACATTGTTCCTGAAGTGGCAATGCTAATATTATAGTGACTTATGGTTCCTGCCAGCTGGAAACTTGATAGTACAATAAAAAGTAAGAAGAGAAAAGTATGTTCTTTAAGGTTAGAAATATATCCTAGTGTATTTCTAAACTTAAAGAATATCAACAGTTGGTAGATTAGACATATGTTACCAGTTGTTGGAAAAATATAAATATTTTCATGTTATCTTTATGGTTAGGACTTTTTGAGCAAGAAAACTGGAACCTGGGTTGAATGATTAACCTTGGATGTTAAAGGGATGATTGATAAAAGAGTGAGAAAACTCCAGAGTAATCTACATTCCTGGAGGTATGTATTTAAATTTCAAAGGCAGGTAAAATCCAGAAACTCAGAGGCATTCCAGGGATTTTAAACTCAGACTCTTGACTTAAATATCCCAATAGATTTATTTACATTACAAAGGGTTATAACCAAGGGATTGTGTTGAATCTATAAATCTTTTTGGGGAGTATTACCGTTTTAACAGTATTAATCCTTCTGATCCTTAAACATGGGGTATCTTTCTATTTATTTGGTCAACCTTAATTTCAATAATGTTTTTGTAGATTTCAGAGTATAAGCTTTCCCCCTTCTTATTAAATTTATCTCAAAGCATATTATTATTTTTGATGTTATTGTAAATAGAATTTGGTTCCATTAGGAAAATTAAGTTCCTCTCATTCTCTCAAGCGGGAATGAAGATTACTGTGCAAGCCATCCTGTGTAAACTCCCAAATTCGTAATTTCAGAACTCCTCTCTTGTGGTACAACCCTTATGTATGAAGGTTTGTCCATGTGACTCTCATCGTGTCTCCCTGAAGTGAGAAGAAATGGGGTGTGGGAAATGATGTGGTTATTGATGTAAGTAATAATATTATGCCTTAATTTAGAAACCTCATGTTTGCATTCAGGAAAATAGGAATGAATATAGATATTAAAAATGTAACATGGGAGAATGGTGGTGTGAGGAGATCTGTGCATACACTCCCCAGTGAAACAACCATCACTGGTGAAAAGCATATATTTTTAAAAGCAGCAACATTTAAATCCTCTGGAAATTGTCCAATGGATTTATTCAAATAAAGAAAGATTTATTCAAGATTGGTAACATGGCGTCGGTTTAGGTGGGCACTCACCATCTCACTCTCAGAGGACAGCTGATTGGGGACGGGATCCTGCCTGAGTGGTCTGTTCTGGGGGCCCATGGAGCGAGAACCTTGGAGACGTCGATCTGGTGGGAGCTGGACAGTGAGGTGGATTGCTCAGGAAAGAATCGTGAGATTTTCCCTGGCTGTGGTACTGGACATGGACAGCTGAGACCCACCCTCAGGGAAAAAGGCTGGGATGAGCCCCAACTCCTGCTGGCAACCCGGTGAGAGGGAGCGTTCTCTGAGAGTGGGAGGGTTCTGGTGGAGGGTCATGAGGGGTTTCCTTTCTCTAGGTTTGGTTGCCTGGACCCCCTTGCAGCTTTGGGGAGCAAAATAGCTGGCTTGAAATGGCACCAGGCTGAGGGGAGAGGCGAATCTGCTGAGGAAGTCTGATTTACCTAGCTGCCCAGGGATACGCTCCGACTCCCGCCGGCAACCCAGTGAGAGGGAGCATTATCCAAGAGTGGGAGGGTTCTGACAGAAGGTGGAGAAGGGTTTCCTTTCTGTGGGATTGGTTGCCTGGACCCCTTCACAGCTTTGGGGAGCAAATCAGCTGGCTTGAAGCAGCACCAGGCTGAGGGGAGAGGCAAATCTGTTGAGGAAGCCTGATTTACCTAAAAGCCCTGTGATATTGAGGCTTGGCTCAGGAGGGGGTGGAGTCAGCCAATTTTACTGTTCTGCACTGACAAGTATCAGAGCTTCAGCTCCCCTGGGGAGGCCAGGCAGTGGGAAGTGCTTGATAAGTTTCCACGAGCCAATTTAGGGTCCCCTTGGTGGAGGGGGTGGTCTAGAAAAGGCCTTCTTTCCCTTATTTCTTCAAAAAAATAAAATAAAAGATGGTCACTTAAAAAAAAAATTTTTTTTCTTTAACTTATTTTAATTGCTAAAATCTGCCTCAAAACCTGCAGACAGAACCCTCCAGGGTAATTGACTGGTGAACACAAGCAGGCTGAGAGGCTCCACAAGGGCCCAAGAAGGAACACTGTTCTTCCTTAGCTTTGTTTGACTGCTTGCTTGTGTGGTTGTTTGGTTTTGATTTGTTTGTTTGTTTCTTGCTTTTCTTTCCTCATTCCTCCCCTCCTTTCTTTCTTTTTTTTTATTTTAAATTAGGTCCTGCTAGCTTGTCTCTTCTTTGCTGTCCTTCTTCCGTGATTTCCCATTCTCTGTCTATATTGATTTTGTCTCTTTTCCTTCCTTCATCTTTCTACCTTCTGCTTTCTGTTGTGGTTCTTACATACCACCTTTTTGCATTACTCCAGAACTTCAAGGGTGTCAATTTCTATCTTATCTATTCTGTTTTCTTATTTTCTTCTTCTTATTAACTCTTTCCTTTCAGCCCTTTCTTTACTCTTTTTCTCTCTCCCCATCATTCTGGCCTTCTAAATCATTATATATATTTTCCTCTATTTGATTTCCCAGTCCATTCTAGGTACACCACTCTTTTTCCCTATTACTCTACACTGTCTACATGAGTTAAATATTCATTTTACAAAGTCTTATATGGCCCCTCTTCTAATTTTTATCAATATTACTATTATCCTTCTTCCTTACTCACCTCTTTCGATTCCTCTGACCCTAATCTTTTGCCTTCAAGGGAACATAGAAAGAAGCAAGAAAATAGAACAAGAAGAAAAAGTGTCAAAGAGAAAACTTAACACACACAGAACCACCAGCTAAATAAAACTCTACAGCAGACAGAGAAGCTAATCAACTGAATAAACCCATCAAGATAAAATGATGACTAGAGGGCAACAAAAAATTACAAACCACACTGAGAAACAGGAAGACATGGACCAGTCCAACGAACAAACTAAAAACCAGGAAGAGATGCAGAACATCGAACAACTAATCAAAGCTGTCCAAACAAATATCATGGAACAACTTAAGGAAGTGAAGGAGGAGATTAAGTATATTAAGAAGACACTGGGAGAACATACTGAAGAAATTGTAAACATACATAAAAAGATAACGGATATTGTATTAGTCAGCCAAAGGGGTGCTAATGTGAAATACCAAAAATGGGCTGGTCTTTATAAAGGGTATTTATTTGGGGTAGAAGTCCACAGTTACCAGGCCATAAAGCATAAGTTTCTTCCCTCACCGAAGTCCATTGTCACATGTTGGAGCAAGACAGCTGCCGACATTTGCCCAGGGTTCAGGCTTCTTGGGTTCCTGTCTTCCTGGGGCTGCGTTTCTCTCTGGGCTTAGCTCCTGTTTCCTCCACAAGGTCAGCTGTAGGCGATCAGGCGAATGGCTCACTTCTCTTCTCCTGGGGCCTTCTTTCCAACATCAAAGCTGCTTCTCAAAGACTGCTTCAACTCTGTTCTTTGCCTTGCCTTTAATATTCGATTCCCCACCCACCAAGGGGTGGGGCTCAATGCCTTACTGACGTGGCCCAGTCAACGCCCTAATCATAACCCAATCATGCCCAGATTAACAGATCAGTTTACAAGCATGATCCAATTATAGTTTTGGAATTCATAATTACATCAAACTCCCCAACTGTAACAGATTTGATGGTGATCAACGGCATAATCTAAGAAATCAAAAAGATGCTGGATTCACATAACAGCAGATTTGAGCAGGCAGAAGAAAGAATTACTGATGTGGAAGACAGTACATCTGAAATCAAACAGATAGTAGAACAGATAGATAAAAAGATGGAAAAAAATCCAGCAGGGACTTAGGGATTTAACTGACAACACAAAACTTACAAACATGTGCATTACAGGCATCCCAGAAGGAGAAGAGAAGGGAAAGGGAACAGAAGGAGTGTTGAAGGAAATAATGGCTGAAAACTTCCAAACCCTATTGAAGGATATGGATGTACATGTCCAGGAAGCACAGCGCATCCCAAACAGTATAAATCCCAACAGTCCAACTCCAAGGCATATACTTGTCAAAATGTCCAATGCTTAAGACAAAGAGAAAAAACTCAAGGCAGCAAGAGAAGAGAGAACCATCACATACAAGGGGAAGCACAATAAGATTAAGGGCTGATTTCTCATCTGAAACCATGGAGGCAAGAAGATAGTGGTATGACATAGTCAAAGTACTAAAAGAAAAAAACTTTCAGCCATGAATTCTCTATCCAGCAAAACTGGCATTCAAAAACAATGGACAGTTCAAAATATTCACAAATAAACCGAAATTAAGAAAATATGCCAATAAAGAAACCTGTACTTCAAGAAATACTAAAGGAAGTTCTACAAGTTGAAAGGAAAAATAGGGGAGAGAGAATTGGAGGAGAGTGTCAGAACAACTAAAAAGACAAAAAGAGAAATAAAAACAACATATGACATACATAAACCCAAAAGAAAATATGGCTGATGTAAGAAATTCATTGAGAGTAATAACAGTGAATGTTAATGGATTAAACTCACTAGTCAAGAGACACAGATTGGCAGAACAGATAAGGAAATATGATCCATCTATATGCTGTCTACAAGAAACCCACCTTTGATCCAGGGATTCAAGGACACTGAAAGTGAATGGCTGGAAAACAATTTTACAAGCAAACAATAAGCAGAAAAGGGCAGGAGTAACTATCCTAATATCAGACAAAATAGACTTTAAATACAAAACTATTGTTAAAGACAAAGATGGACACTATATATTAGTAAAAGGGGTAATGTCTCAAGAAGAGAGAACAATCATAAACATTTATGCACCTAATCGGGGTGCCTCAAAATACATGAGGCAAACTCTGGAAAAACTAAGTGGAGAAATAAATGCCTCTACAATTATAGTGGGAGACTTTAATACACCATTAACACCATTAGAAAGAACATCTAAACAGAGAATCAATAAAGAAACAAAGACTCTGAATAATACCTTAGAGGACCTGGACCTAATAGACATATACAGAACACTACACCGAAACACAGCAGGATATACATTTTTTTCAAGTACACAGGGATCATATTCCAAGATAGACCACATGCTAGGCCACAGAACAACTCTCGATGAATTCAGAAAGATTGAGATTATACAAAGTAATTTCTCCAACCACAATGGAATGAAATTGGAAATCACTAAGGGCCAGGGAACCAGATTAGGCACAAAGATATGGTAGTTAAACAACACAGTCTTAGACAAACAGTGGGTCAAGGAGGAAATCTCGAAAGAAATCAATAACCTTGAAACTAATGAAAATGACAAAACAACATATTAAAACCTATGGGATGCAGCTAAAGCTGTCCTGAGAGGGAAGTTCATAGCCATAAATACATATATTAAAAAAGAAGAAAGAGCCAAAATTGAAGACCTAACTGCACACCTGGAGGAATTAGAAAAACAACAACAAACTAAACCTAAAGGAAGTAGAAAGAAGGAAATAACAAACATTAGAGCAGAACTAAATGAAATACAGAATAAGAAAGCACTAGAAAAAAATAAAACCAAATGCTGGTTCTTTGAGAAGATCAATAAAATTGACAAACCCTTAGCCAGACTAACAAAGAAAAAGAGACAGTAGATGCAAATACACAAAATAAGGAATGAGGAAGGGGATATCACTACTGACCCCACAGAAATAAAGAGTATCATAACAGGATACTTTGAAAAACTATATGCCAACAAGAATGATAATTTAGAGGAAATGGGCAAATTCCTAGAAACTCACAAACAGCCTACATTGACAAAAGAAGAAATTGATGAACTCCACAGTCCAGTTACAAGTAAAGAGATAGACTTAGTCACCAAAAACCTCCCAACTAAGAGCCCAGATGGCTTCACAGTTGAATTCTACCAAACATTCTGGAAAGAGCTAACACCAATCCTGCTTAAGCTCTTCCAAAAAATAGAAGTAGAATGAACATTGCCTAACTCATTCTATGATGCCAACATTACCTTAATACCAAAGCCAAACAAAGACAACACAAGAAAGGAAAATTACAGACCAATTTCTCTAATGAGCCTAGATGCTAAAATCCTCAACAAAATACTTGCTAATCGCATTCAATAACATATCAAAAGAATTATACACCATGACCAAGTGGGTTTCATCCCGGGTATGCGAGGATGTTCAACATAAGAAAATCAATCACTGTTCAATCTACATAAACAGATTGAAAGAAAAAAATCACATGATCATCTTTATAGATGCAGAAAAATCATTTGACGAAATACAGCATCCTTTCCTGATAAAAACACTGCAAAAGATAGGAATAGAAGGAAACTTTCTGAACATGATAAAGGGTATATATGAAAAACCCAAAGCTAACATCATCTTCAATGGTGAAATCTTAAAAGCCTTCCCTCTGATTTCAGGACAAGACAAGGATGCCCACTATCTCCACTCCTATTTAACACTGTCTTAGAAGTATTTCCTTGAGCACTGAGGCAAGAAAAAGATATAAAAGGCATCCAAATTGGAAAAGAAGAAGTGAAAATTTCATTATTTGCAGATGACATGATCCTATACATAGAAAGCCCTGAGAAATCTACAACAAAGCTTCTAGAACCTATAACGGAGTTCAGTAATGTCGCAGGTTATAAGATAATTGCCCAAAAATCAGTAGCATTTCTGTACACCAATAACAAGCAATCTGAGGAGGAAATCAAGAAAAAAAATACCATTTACAATAGCAACTAAAAGAATCAAATACCTAGGAATAAATTTAACTAAAGATGCAAAGGACTTATATACAGAAAACTACACAACACTGTTAAAAGAAATCAAAGAAGACTTAAATAAATGGAAGAATATTCCCTGTTCATGGATAGGAAGACTAAACATCATCAAGATGTCTTTCCTACCCAAACTAATCTACAGATTTAATACAATCCCAATAAAAATCAACACTGTATATTTTAAGGAACTGGAAAAACTAACTACAAAATATATTTGGAAGGGTAAGAGGCCCCGAATCACCAAAGACATATTGAAAAAGAAAAATGAAGTTGGAGGTATCACACTACCTGACTTTAAAATATACTACAAAGCTACAGTGGTCAAAACTGCATGGTATTGTCAAAAGGATAGAAATACTGACCAATGGAACCAAATTGAGAATTCCGATATAAATCCTCGCATATACAGTCATCTGATATTCAACAAGGCTACCAAGCCCACTCAGTTGGGAGAGAATGGCCTCTTCAACAATGGTGCTTGGAGAACTGGATAGCCATATCCAAAAGAATTAGAGAGGAACATCTCACACCTTATACAAAAATCAACTCAAGCTGGATCAAAGATCTAAATATAAGAGCTAAGTCCATAAAGACCTTGGAAGATAATATAGGGAAGCATCTACAGGACCTTGTAATAGGAAATGGTTTCATGAATTTCACACCCAAAAGCACGAGCAGCAAAAGAAAAAATAGATAAACAGAATCTCCTCAAAATTAAAAACTTCTGCACCTCAAAGGACATTATCAAGAAAATAAAAAGGCAGCCTACCCAGTGGGAGAAAATATTTGGCAACCATATATCTCATAGGAGCCTAGTGTCCTGCATATATGAAGAAATCCTACACCTCGAAAATGAAAAGACAAACAACCCATTTAAAAAATGGGCATGTGACCTGAAAAGACATTTCTCCAAGGAAGAAATACAAATGGCTAAAAAGCACATGAAAAAATGCTCGACATCAGTAGCTATTAGAGAAATGCAAATCAAAACTACAATGAGATACCATCTTACACCCATTAGAATGGCGGCTATTAAAAAAACAGCAGACTAGAAGTGTTGGAGAGGATGTGGAGGAGTGGGAACCCTCATCCACTGCTGGTGGGATTGTGGAATGGTCCAGCCACTGTAGAGGACAGTTTGGTGGTTCCTCAGAAAACTAAGTATAGATCTTCCATATGATCCAAACTCTCCACTGCTTGGTATATACCCAGAAGATTTGAAAGCAAAGACACAAACAGATATATGCACACCAATGTTCATAGCGGCATTGTTCACTACTGCCAAAAGTTGGAATCAACCCTGGTGCCCATCAACAGATGAATGGATAAACAAAACGTGGTACCTACATAAAATGGAATATTACTCTGCTGTAAGAAGGAATAAAGTGCTAACACACAGAATAACATGGATGAATCTTGAAGAACCTAAGTTGAATGAAGCAAGCCAGGATTGAAGGATGAACAGTACATGACCTCACTGATATGAATTGAGGAAAGTACGCAGTCTCTGAGAACTATTGCCTGAAAGGTAGGTTTACAAGAGAGAGAAAGAAAAGAGAAGGTTGTGAGCCATCACCCATATGGACAGGTTGACAGGGGGGTAGATTAGGAAGTGTGGGTTAGAATACCCAGGATACTGGGGGGAGAGATGGGAGAGGGACCAGGTGAACACGGGATTTGTGAGTATGAAGTTGAAAGTGCAGGGGTGGGAATGCTCTTACGGCAATATGACAAGGAAGTGTCACTGGTTTAGGGTGTTGGGTTGGGAGGGCATTTGGGACAGGGCACATCTGGAGCAGGCTTCTAGGGAGTGTGTGAGTGTTCATCCTGTCATAATGTGTTGTATCAGTGGGTGGAGATACACAATGAGCGGGAAGGAGATGGAATCCCATCTTTAAGAGGACCGATTCACCCAGAAACAGACAGGTGGGTGTCTCTTATGAGCAAGGGCGGTTCCTGATAGGGGAGGACAAATCAGCGTGTCAAGACCTCTTGTTTCATGTAACTATGAATCTTGTCATCCAATGAGTCAAGCCAGGAGGTCATCATGGGCCCTGGGGGGATGGGTAGGGAGGAACAGAATAGATCAAACAGGGGGTATTTAGTGGTCAGGGAAATGTTTTTCATTACCTTACAGTGATAGACACAGGACATGGTAAATATCATCAAAAATCATTAAATTGTATAGTCTAAAATGTAAACTATACTGTAAACCATTGACAATGTTTAGTAGCTATGTTTTACTACCTGTATAACAGGTAGTAACAATAACAATAACAATGCTACCATTCACATACAAAAAGATTTTAATATGGGGTGAGGAAAGGGGGAGGAGGTTGGGTATATGAGAGTATCTAGTATTCTGTGTGTCACTTTGCTGTGACCTAAAATTTCTTTGAAACAAAATGAAAAATAGTGAGAAACTGGGGAATGAGTGGGGGAAGGTGCCACGGTACAGACTGGACACCTGATTTGCAATGATAAAAGGAAAAATGTCAAAAGAAAAAAAAATTATTTAAAAAAAATTTTTTTTTGTTTTTCCCCATTTTTTGAATATCCCAATCCTTTAATTTTATTTTCAGTGTTTTTTTAAGTTTCCATGTATTTTATCTCTCACATTTAAACTTATCATTATTATTTCATTTTCCTATTAATTGTATTTGACTATTATATGGGCTTCATCTTTAAAGAAGCTTTGGATCACAGAAGGGTTACAACAGGGGCGGGAGAGGATCGTTAGTGGGGGATGTCAGGGATGGGGGTTTCATGGGAAGAAGTTCATCTGAACATACATAAAAGATATATAAAATTGTTCAAATGATCATGGGGTGAGGCATGGTCACAGTGGATGGAGAATCACTCAGTAAATGAAAGAATACTGAATTCCCAGCCTGGAGAGCTCTGCCACATTCTCCAAGGGAGCAGCAACATTCCCCCAAGTGCAGGGGCAGTGTCTGGCTAAGGAGGATGATCCACTGATGGGTTCCTGTTATTGATGACTAGCCTTACGAGTCTTTGCTCTTGAAATTGAAACTTAGCCTATTGTTATGGGGTGCCCAAAGGTTGCTGCCTGAGAGCCTCCCTGTTGCTCAACTGTGGCCTCTCTCTAAGCCAAACTCAGCATATGAATGCATTACCTTCCTCCCAGCAAGGGACAAGACTCCCAGGGATGAGCCTCCCTGGCAATGAGGGATTACTACCAAGTACCAACTGGCAATACGACTGGAAAAAGATCTTGAATAAAAGGGGGAAAAGGTAAAGACAAATGAGTTCATATGGCTAAGTGACTTCAAAGTGAGTCGGGAGGTCATCCCAGAGGTAACACTTACACACACCTCAGTAGGATCTCATAGAACACCAAAGTGGATATCACCCCAAATAGAGGGGCTCTTGAGGGCTCTGGAGACACCCAGGTCCTATATAAGGGGGGGGTGATAGCTCCAGAGATTGATGCTTTATCATTGGGCTACACTTTGGAATCTGTGCTCCTCAGAGTGACAGAGTTGGACTCAAATAAGTCCTCCCTGCACATGGTCCATCAGTCCCTTCTATTCAAACCTATATGTGGTGCTGGAGTTTGTAGGTGTACTTCCAGAGACTGGAGCCTCTGGCCTACCTATGTGC
>JAQZBX010050643.1:0-19596 GCA_029593785.1 Cabassous unicinctus | reverse complement strand
ATCACTTGGAGGTGGAGTGGACATCACCATCCCAAACTCCTCAGGATTGGGGGAAGAGCTATGGACTAGAGTGTACTCACTGGTATTCTGTTGTAGACATATTGTGATTCAAGCAATGGAAGAAATTACAACAGTGAGGTGGAGCCAGTGGCCACTGGATGCTTTCGGGGCAGGGAAGGGAAAAACAGTTGTAATAGAGAGGCTTTTTCGGGACTTGGGAATGATCCTGAGTGACATTACAATGACAGATATAGGGCATTTTACATCAGCATATACATGCAGAACTGTGTGGAAGAGAGTGTGGTCTACAATGTGAACTATGGTCCATGTTTAATGGCAAAGCCCCAGGATGTGTATATCCATTGCAGGTGACGTACTATACTAATGAAAGATGTTTATGTGGGATGTTATAGGAGGTGTGGGAGGTGGGGAACATGGGAATCCTTATAATTTTTGTGTAACATTTATATAATCTAAGCATCCTTTAAAATATAAAAAAATAAATTAAGTAATTAATTTTTTAAAATACCATTGATTATACTCTCTGGATAAATTGCATGTTTATTAATATGCATTAATAAAATTGATTTTTTATTTTAAAAAGTTAATTCAGTGAGAAATCCCTTTTAATCAATATGCTACAATTAGTGCACAACCCTAACAAGAATAATTAATTAAGGAAATTTATTTTGTGGCCCACTGCTTGCCTTTACCCATAGATACAACTTCCTTCCTATCTAAATTCTCTATCAAAATATATTTTTAAGAAAGCATATTGTCACTTTATTAGTTAGGGTAGCACTCGTTGTGGTAATAAACTCTACACCTCAGTGGCTTAACACAGTAGAGGTTAATTTTCTGCTCACATAAAATCCAATTACAGGCAGGGGTTGGGGTGGAGGGGTTCTGCTCCACAAATTTATTCAGGGGCCCAGACTGATGGAGACCCTGCGGTCTTCCACTCTCCATCTCCAAAGAGACCCTGGTTGTGTAAAATCAGCCAGTAGATCAAAGAAAAACACAATAAGATAATTACACAGAAGATTGTCCTAGACCTGGCCTGAAGGCCATGTACATCACTTACACTCACATACTGCTGCCCAGAAATCAGTCGCATGGCCCCAGACAGACTGCAAGAAAAGCCACTTACTGTTTAGGCAACAACTCTCCATTATGAAGCGAGTATGAATCTCAAAACTTGAACCTAAAGAGATAATTTGGATGGAATTTCAGGCACCTGAGAATAGTATTAGGCTTCACTCATCTTGATGGCCTCAGAGCCCAAATCAGGGCTGGTAGGGCCTCTATATTAGTTTGCTAAGGGGCAAAGAAGAAATGTAAGAAAGAAGGTTTCAAAATGGGTTACAATCAAGTACAGGGTACTCTGCCTTGACCCCAATGTAGTAGAAGCTATCGGGTGGCTTCACAAGTTTTAGGCTAAGAAAATGTGTTCATGATTATTCTTTCACCTCCTCTGAGCAAATTTTAATGATCTCCTCCTTTTAATAATTGCTATGACTCTAACCTCCCAGTGGTCCTACAGGTTCAAGTGAATTATGATTTCCTAATTATAGTAATTATAGTAATGAGATACAGGGAAGAAAAAGACACAGGGAAAATTCATATATATAATACATGTGACAAAAGTAGGCCAAAGCCTCAGTCAATCTGCCTTTAGAGGCCTGGTGAGAGGACTGCAGTAACTCCGAGAGGATTCCCAAAGCTTTGACGTATTCCACCTACTCATGCACCAGCACGTCAGTGGGCAGAAAGTTGGCACCAAAAGGGAACACAGATTCTTCTTTTTTCTTGGTAGCTGTTCTTTGCCTGAAATCATTACAGCTATGAACTCATGGTGACCAGTCACTCTACTGACCGCACGATAATTGGGAAAGAGCTCATTACAGAGAGACCTGCTCCAACAGTCCACCATCTGCTGAGTCGCATCCCCTCTGAAAGGAGACAAGGCGGCCACTTACATTCTAATCCAGAAATAAAAATAGCTCCACACACTCCATTTCCAAAAGTAGAGATGCCAACCAAGGAAAACCAATACTTGAGGCTCTTCATAAAAGTTTGATCTAAACTTGAAGTGATTATTAATAAATGCAAACTCCATAAAGTTCTAGAAATTCTAAAACTGACTCTACGTTGCCTGCAAAGTATAGGGAGACTGCTCACGGGAAGCACTGGAAGGAAGCATCTCTGCCCTCTGGCGTGCTGGGGTACAGAGAAGCAGACCACACACCTAAGGAAAAGGGCACCCAGGGAGAAGGCAGCGATGTGAAGGAAACAAAAACTCAGAGATGATAGTCCTATATCAAGTCCAAAATGTGGCATAACTGAGGGCATCCAAAGTACAAGCTCCATAGAAGTGGGAGACTCAAGGAAAAATCAGGAAGCTCTGGTGGTATCAGGCATTTATTGGTTAATGAAAGGTCCTGTTGGGGAGTATGCAGGAGCAAAGCTGAGTTTCAGTCTCCTGTGATTGGGAGTTTTCAGGAAGAGAGTGAAAAGCAGGGTCAACTTCTCTCAGGAATCACTGGCAAAACTTCTCTCATTGTTGACACCTTTGAAGGACCAGCGGAAGCCCATGAAGTTTACATGAGGATGCTGATCTGTAGGCAAATTCATCTGCTCTCCAAAACAGGCAAAAAAACTACCTTTTGCCTCCCTCATAACCTAATGAAGAATTCCAATGGCTTCATGCCTCAGCAGTAGTTACATGTTTACAAGGTCCTTACCCTCTAGCAAGAGTCAGCACTACTTGCTAAAACTTGTGGATTCAGGGAGCAGAGGTGGCTTAAGCGGTTGAGTTTCTACCTCCCACATAGGAGGTCCCGGGTTCAGTTCCCGGTGCCTCCTGAAAAAACAAAAACAAACAACAAGCAAAACAAATGAAAAAACCAACTCAGGGAAGCCAGTGTGGCTCAGGGGTTGGGCACCAGCTTCTCACATACAAGGTCCTGGGTTCAATCCCCAATCCCCTGGTACCTAAAAAAAAAAAAAACTTGTAGATTCATCTAAACAACTACAGTGAAGACATAGCCAGGGCAAAGACCCATGAAGTATTTCTAAGTTAGCTACAATTTACGCCACATAATGTTTCTAAAATTATCTATAATTTATTCATATAGTCTTAATCCACTCATACAACAGCTTCTATCCAACTCAAAAATAAATATTTTATAAATATTTTTTAACCACCCACCCTATGCCAGGCACAGGGTTCTACACACTAAGAATAAGTTAGTCGACCAAGTGGGCAGAGTCATTGCCGACATGAACTTTCATGACAGTGAGAAGAAATCCTAACCTACCTTTTGCCTTCCTCATAACCTAATGAAGAAAACACAACCCCTATTCTTTCCTCACACAACATACCATCTCATGGGTAGATATAAACACTTACAATACATTTAACGAGGGGCCCCCCCATGGGATAGAGCAAATGGCACAAGAGTGGATAAGGTGTGCTCCACAGTCTATTGTGGGAGACTACAATTTACAAAAGGTATAATATAGCCAGGTACGTGTTATAACATAACTAAGAACAGACTATGATGGAAGCACAGCAGAGGAAATGACTTAACTCTACCTGTGAGGGGTGAGGAGGGTTTCCCACAGAAGATGCTATATTTATGGGCCCTTGGAATATAAACAGGGCTTTTCCCAGGCACATGGGACAAATCAGGACATGAAGGTCAAATTAGGCTGTGCTAAAGATGAAAAGATACAGCATGCTGAGAGAATGGCAAGTAATTTGTGGAGCTGCTCAATTATAAGCTGCTTACTATGCCCTAGGCTCTCCCCTAAGCGATACACAGAGGATACAAGGTGGGGGAGGTGGTAAGTAGAAAAGTGTAAGCAGTGGACAATGCAGCTGGAAAGTAAAGTTAGATCCAAGTTATGTTAGCACTGTAGGGAATAAGAAATCTGTAAATAATTATAAGCAGATGAACAACCTGATCATGTTTTAATTTTTTGGAAAGATAACTCTGGCCACGGCATGAGGGATAAACCTGAAGAAGGGAGACCAGTTAATTTGCTACTCAATTAGATCCTGAAGGACTTGAATAAAGCATGGATATGAGGACAGAAGAGAAGAAACAGCATTATTAAACATTAAGACAAAGGACAGGTGGGTGTGGAGGGTGTAGGACATGGAAGAGGGAAGTCTGGTTAAGATCACAGACCCTGCAGCTGGAATTCTGAGTTCAAATTCCATCTCGGCCATTCACCAGGTGTTTGAGCTTGTCCAAGTTACTTAACTTCCTTTGGCAGTTTCCTCACCTGTAAAATGGACATAGTACAGCAGAGACCATTTGGGAGGATTAAGTGAGTTAATATACAGAAAGTGCTTATGAAAGGGCCTGGTACATATTAAGTGCTTTGTCCATGTTTGCTATAGCAGCAGTGTCCATGCTACAGGAAATTCTTGGGCCAGGCAACTGAGGGCTGCAAGAACATTTCAAAAAACAAAAAGTTTCATGGGCACACACAAGAGAAAGAAATTAGTTCCTCTTGAATAGAAACCGAAAAAACCTTCCCTAAGGAGGTGTTTGCAGGATAAGCATTTCAGAGAGTAGATATTGCAGTAGATAGAGCAAAGACACGCAGGTCAGAAAGGGCAAGTTAGGTCAGTTTAAATCAAAGGTGTGTGAAGATGGCAGGATCACGAGGCACTTTCACAGGCAACTCCAGAGGAAGACGGTGGAGCAAGATCACAAAAGCCTTTCAATACAAGGCCAAGGAGCCCGGACCACAGTTCACAGAGGTGAGGGAAGCTTAGCCCTTCCAGCCAGGTACCTTATGTGGCTACAGGGCATCCACTCTGTGAGACTTAAATCTTTGGCTTCCCCTGACCAAGGGGTGGGCACATGGTACAAACCAAGCCAAAAAGACACCCCTTCCCTGGAATCGAATCCTTAGGAGAGTGATGAAAAGACTGAATGAGGCTGGCACTAACTGACTCTAACAGTGGTGCCTAGAGCAGGCTATTCACCAGTCCCTGCCTCGAGACCTTCAGTGTTACCTGATTCCTGGCCTTTCTGAGCCTTTTCTTCCCTCCTATGGGCTCTCCTGTATTGTTCCAATAAACTCCATTCCCTTTTGATTTAAAATAACCAGAACTCATTTCTGTTGTTAACCACCAAAGACCTCTAACAGATGCATCCTAATACAAACCCAACAAATGAATCTTCCTGACCATTTATTTTCAGAATAGAGGTACCAACAAGATTACATCAGAAAGTTGGAGAATGGCACTCACTGACTGGCAACTAAATTTCCACCTGTGTGGGGCCAAAGGTATGATGTTGGAAGAAGCTCTTTCTTCTTTTTCTTCCAGACACCTGAAGCATACTTGCATATCCTGTATTGAACAATGTGTGATATGTGATAACAGAAGATGTAATATGACCTAGATTTTCTCCATATGTCAATCTTTTTTCTTTTTTTTTATCCTATGTCAATCATTTTACTAAGCCTTTTAGTTTTATGGACACCAAGAAAGGGGCGCCATTTCTGGAAATGAGCTCTCCCTTCTGAACGCAGATCCATCCTGTGAGATTGGTGACTCCGAATTCCCCCATGAGTACCTCACCACTGATGTAAAGAATAAAGAAATATTATCAGATCACATCAGCCCATCCAACTCTCTGCTCTGAGCCCAATTGCTCCCTAGAGCTTTGTACAACTAGGATTAGTTTCCAACCAACAGGCCTTCTGGCAATACCTAAGGCAGAGGCCATTCTGAAGTCAACTCTTTGTTTCCACCAGAAGTTTTCTGATTCTTTCAAACTCCCTTTCCATGAGCATTGTTGCAATATTCTTGATACTTCACCTGAAATTAGACAAAGGATCTTTCCCTACTGGTGCTTTGTACCTTTCAAATTTATTCACTTACCAGCCTATATTGAATACCTTCCATGTGTTATGAACAAATGTAGGCAGATTGTTACATCCCTGGAGGGAAGTGAGTATTATTCATCTTTGTATCCCAATCTTAGCAGAGCACCTGGCACATGAAAAAGAGACCCAGAAAAGTTTAATTGCAGAAGGAAAGGTTTGCGTCACTAACAGGTATGGACAAAATAAATGTCAACGGCCTATCCTAACTAGGTCTGACCATCAAGGATTAGGCATGTGGAGCAGATAGGACTCGAGTCAGAGAGCATGGGTCCAAACCCTAGCTCCACCCCTTCCATTGGACTTAGGCTAATTACTGCACCATTCTAAGCCTTAGTTTTCTCTGTAGTTTCCTGCTTCACACATTTATTAGAGTAATTAAATGAGAAAACACATGTAAATAATTTAGTACAATACCTAGCACATAGTATTTAATAAACATGACTCTGTCTGGTTCAACTTTTATCATCACAAATTCAGGTGTGTAAGAAATATAACTTTATTTCCTAGAATTATTTTATAACTTTGAGCCCCCATACTGCCAGATATGAAAAATAAAACTCTATTAAATAGAAAAAAAAAAAATCCCCTTTGCCCCCCTCCTCTCTTAGGCTTACACTTAAGGCCACTGAGTGGTGGTGGGAATGAGGTGGCCATGGCCTCTATCACAGCCCTATGCTGGCCTCCTTCTCAGGATGGAACTCATCTCAGCCAGTCTTTGGCCACACAGTGGGCGGTGCTTTCTCAAATGATTCCTTGGAGGTGGTGATCCCCTGAGAAGTTGGCACACCCTGTTGGCAGAGACTGTCCATGTCACAACTTTCCAGTACCCGTCCCCTTAACATGCTGGCTGAAGGACCCTTTCAGGTCTTGGCAAGCACTCCACGCTTAGTGTCTGTGCCCTGTGGAGGGAGCCTCAGGAACTTCTAGATGCCCTACAAACCTGCAGGGATCTTCAGAGCTTGGACCAGCCTAGGCATACCTAGGTGCTGCTTCTGCTATACGACTGCGCCATGATGGCAATGGGGATTCCTCAATAAGATGTACCATATCCTTCAACCTCACCCAGGATGCCAGACATGGATGCTCTCTACTCTCATATTTCTAAATCCTATTGTGTCCCCAAGACCCCAGGACTCAGCTCGAGGATGGAGAGCAAGATGAGCAGGAAACACACACACATACACACACACACACACACACACGTCTCTCTTGCTTCTTTACCTCTCCTCTCTCTCTTTCCCTGGTCAAAGCATCTTTATCTGCTCAAGGAGAACTTGGGGGAAGGAGGCCTGGAGGGAGGCTGGCTGGGAGGAGCTCAGTGTTATAGAGAATTGTTTGGAGATTCATCACGTTTACTTCCTCGGTCTTTCCGTTTTGCATTTAGAAGATAAGAATTGCCACCATTTTCTGCAATTTTCTTCTGACAACTCCCCTGGGGTGGGGGTGGGGGGAGTGCAAATGGCAGCTAGGAATGGTGAGAGAGGAAAAGGAAAGAACAAGCAGATTGGTCCAATCCTTAACCACTGACATTAGTAAGTCAGAAGCACAGTTTAGATGTTGAAATCCTCTTTAGTTTGAGTGACTGCAGAAAAAGCCACCTATGCAGCTAGTACAGACCCAGAGAGCTGGCATTCCATGACTTTGAAGTATGCCAGATCGTGGAAAGAAAAAAGACCAGGGGAACTCCGGAGAGCAGGGATTCAAGATGAAAGGACAAGATGAGCTCTGGCCACATCCCTGATCCAAGCGTGCCTATGGGTTTCTTATAAGTACGGCGTGCTAACCAGTTGCACCACTGGAGCACCTTCCTACAGATTTCAAATGCTTTTTGTTTTCCTTTTACCTCCTAGATGGCTTGTGCCTGCCTCCCTTATCTAAGTGCTGAACTCTCTTTAGTAGCTCCTTAACTTGGGGAGCTAATCAGCAGTTTGGCTTTTTTGCTGTGCACTAGCTCCCTCAATCACATGATCCAGGACTGTTAGCTGCTATTTATTTTTCATCTACAGATGGCTTCATAAAAGCCATTTTTCTTATTATGAAAAAAGTCCAAGTGGTAACTAGATATTCATTTAAGATGCAAATCAGGTTATGCAGGTGGCATAAAATAACAGCAGGCTTTAAGAGCTATGAACAAGGGTAGAACTGACACAAACACCATGCACTGGGTGATGGAAGCACTTCTCCCACCCACTTCCCTTAAGATCAACACCTCCGTAGTGAGGTTGTTTTGCTCTTACCTGTCTAGTGGAAAGACAGTTCTAAACAGAATACTCTCCTTAAACCCCTCTTCATGATAAAGTCCCATTCTAGACCAGGAGCCAGCAAACTGATACTAAATACTTGCCACTTTACAGGTCATATGGACTCTGTTGCAACAACTTGACTCTGCCACTGTAGCAGGAAGGCAGCCATGGACAATATGTAAACGAATGAGTGTGGCTGTGTTCCAATAAAACTTTATTTATAGACTCTGAGATTTAAATTTCATATTTTCACATGTCATGAAATATTATGCTTTTAATTTTTTTTAACCATTTAAAACTCAAAAATCTATTCTTAACTCGCAGGCCATACAAAGCAGGCAGCAGGCCAGACTTAGCCTATAGGCTGCTGTTTGCTGACCTCTGTTTTAGATCACCAAAAGCTAATAGAATAAATATAAATTCTAACAAGCAATGCTGGTACCAAATAATACATGAAAGGAAACTGTGTTAATCCATTCTTTTTGAATCTGTCATATGGGAGGAGGAGGCTAGCGTTTGTTTCTTTATAAATAATGCAAAATTATAAGTGTCTACAAAGCTATTTTCAAACACCAAGTATACAAATGGAAACTCATTCATATTTGTTCATTAAAAGTAGTGTGACAAGGTCTCTATTGGTAAGTTTTTATTGGCCTATGTTGAGTGGACCTGTGATTGTCACTCTTTATACATAGTCTATAATACCGAATGTTCATTTGTTCATTCAAGCCTCACAGTGACCACTCATTTTCAGTCTGAATTGGTAAGTTGACCATACCCAGGGATTTTGTCCCCGAAATGTTAAGGCACAACTCACTTCATGGCTTTCATGGCTTATAATATACCTGAGCCCTCACTGGTCACCGCTGAGCTGTGATTTCAGAGGCACCGCTAAAGAACCTTTCTTCCATCTTCCTCCCAACACTCACCCCACAAAAAAATTTAAAAGCAAAAAAATGTTTCCCTGCTCCACACCAGAATTTGTTCCATAAAAGATGAGTTTTGATTTGAGAAGTTGGGAAAGAAAAAAAGAATAAAATTTGGAGTGTTCTATTTCTGCTGGTGGGAGGTAGGGTGGAAGTAGAGATGAAGTAGAGAATTACATGATGAAACCCCCCTCTTAAGTTTGGGGAGCTCAGGGCAAGAGGGTTTGTGCCTTCCCACCATGTAGCCCAGGGAGCCTGCAAGCCTTGCAGGGACACTCAGTTCCAGTTTGGTCCCCACAACAATGGTAAAGAGATATGCTAGGACAAGAAGCCTGAGCTTAGCCCCACAAAGCCCCCACACCCAGCATGAAGCCAGAGAGCATCTGAAAATTTCTCATTCATGTCTGCCCATCCCATCCCCTACTTCCACCAGGCCCATAAAATGGCTCAGCAGAGGCCAGCCAAGACCTCACTCAGAGATGTGTAAGGACAAGGGACAAAGAACAAATGGAAGTAAAGACAAGGTGCCCTAGTGAGGGTGCCCCCCACTGCAGGGCCAGCTGTAAACCCCAGAGAGTTAGCTCACCCTCTGAGAAGGAAGACCAAAGGGGGAGTTTTCTGAATTCACTGATATTTACTAAAAATTCAGAAGAAAATGAATGTACCTGAAATTGACAAGATTAGATATTTTCTGCTATTAGGAGAAACAGTGGCTCAAAAATCCAAATTAAGCACAGTGGTAGGAGTAAAACCAGCAGCAGCAACAGTAATAGTTGTCATAAGAAAATAGTAGTAGTGGTGGTAGTAAGAGTAACACAGGAGCAGTAGTAGTGATACAGTAGTAGTAGTAATACAACAGTAGTAAGACAGTAATAGTCAACAGTAGTAGGTGGTGGTGGTGGTGGTGGTGGTAGTGGTAAAGAACAACATTTATTGATTACTTTCTATTTGCCAGACCCTGTTCTAAGAATTTTCTATAGAAGTGCTCATTTCATTCCTATAAGACAAATTTTTATTCCCATTTTTCAGATGAGAAAACAGGCACCAAAAAAGATTTAAAAGCTAGAACAAGGAAAGAATCAATGAATATTTGTTGAGTGGATAAGTGGGTACATTATAGAATCAAACCTAGGCAGGAAGTGGTTCCCACAAAAAATCAGAAGGGTGTGAGCATCCCAAAGGCATGGGCAAAGCTTTTTGGTGCTCTGGATTTGGAAACCAGGGGTGTTCCCCATTAGGAAAGGAACCTTTTCCCAAAAAAATAAATTTATAATAGCACAGAGAGAGGGATAGGAAGCCATTAGGGGCTAACTTGTTATCAATCTACCTTTTCTTTGATATAATTTATTCTATCCCTTCCCATTAGGTCACAATGGATTTCTTTATACTTCCTGTGACATAATATTATTAGCTATATCAACTTCCAAAATGAGTTTTGTAGAGCCGGTGTTTTTTCTGTCACTCTGCATTGCAAGTAGGAGGCAAGACTGCAGAGTAAGACAGCCGGCAGGGAACAAATGTCATTAGGTTCAGATGGTCCAATGAATGAAGAGACTTAGAGCCCACAATTACAGTGGTCCAGACACCCCCCTACAAGGCCATGGTCCCATCTCTTTGGAGATTCAGTACCCTGTCATTTGATTGCTTTTTCTCTATATAACAGTCCTGAGTGGTATATATTTATTTTATAATTAAAATTATTTTAATTTTTTTTAAAAGGTGACCTCCTACTCAGCCACAGGAAAGGTTTGTAGGCCCAATTAGGAAGTGAACTGAAGCAATTCTTCAGTCTTCACGGAATCTGGATCTCCTTTTCTGTAAGAAAAAAAAACACTGGGCCCTGGATAATCATGCCACCTGGTGGCACACAAGTTCTTCCACGGCCTCTCACAATCTGCAGCGAGGGTACTCAGCCATCAGTTAAATTATTCCATCTCACAGCCTAGGAATTTCAATAAACATGCCATCTGTTCACCTTCTGTGTGGGAGTTCAATCATCATCTTAGCAGCAGTATTATTCTACAGCAATTACCTATGTCTTTATCACCTCTCATTGAGCTACAGCATCATCCCTGTAAAACCAACAAGTTTTAAACCACAGTTTCTGTCAGTAGGACAGTTTCCATGGTTCCCATGCTAGAACAGTGGTTCTTAACCTTTTTTGTTTCATGGACCCCTTTGCCAGTCAGGTGAAAACCACAGACCTCTTACGAAGTCCACGCTATACTGTGTATTATTTAATAAGTATATCACACCCACACCAACACATCCCCACAAGAATAATTTTTTTTTTATTTAAATTCAAGCTCATGGACCCCTTGTTAAGAGCCCCTGAACTAAAACAAGGAAAATATCTACACTCGAGATTGAGTGGGAGGACCCATAACCTGTTGAAATAAGCAGGCTTCCCTTTGCACCGTGGAAGAGAACTGTGGAGTCTTCGTTTCCGGCTGCCAGGTTTTGATCTGTTGAAGTAAGAAGACTGGAGAAAGGGGGAAGAAGAGAGCCACATGTGGGCAGATGCAGAATCAGGATGTGGGATCCATCCCCAGCTCTGCCACTAAGCAGCTAGGTGACCATGGCCATGATCGAGTATCTTCTCTGGGCCTCAGTTTCTTCTTCTATAAAACGAGGAGGTTATGGGTGACCACTGAACTTCCCTTTACCTTGAAATTGTAAGATTCTAGTGGACAGGTGATGGGAGCCACAAATGCAGCTCATGCCCAGATATACCACTGACTTTCTGAGAGCCACTGAGTTGCTAAGAAAAATCACACCCAAATAAGAAGTCACAACCACCAAAGTGATTTGAATGCATTTTAAATTTGGATTACCTTTAATGATATTTTCTTTCCCAGTATACGAGAAGAGGAAACAAAGACTTAAAGAGAATAATTTGCTCAGGGTGACCCCTAGAAAGTGGGGTGCTCAGGTTTAACTCATGCCATTTGGTTCCAAAGTTCAAGCTCTTAATTGTAGTGTTATGTTAAAAGACTTCATGAAGAAAGCAGAATTTCAGGACAAAGTTTGGATCCAAAGGAATAATGGAAGGCATTTCAGAGGAAAGCATTTAAGCATGTTTCATGAATAAACCTAGCATGGGTTCAGTCCTGGCTACTTGCTATCTAATCATGTATCCAAACAGCCTGACTATGACAGCAACAGTGCTAGGCATTCCCTAAAATGCATTCATTTTCTTTCTAGGCACATAAGAACACTATGTTTCCCAAAATCCCCTTGCAGTTAGATTGGGAACAAGGGTCTGGGTTCTGGCCAATGGAATATGGTCAGAAATGATGGATACTATTTGCACATGCCCATAAAGCACCATGGGTTTTATACTCTTTCCCTCCCATTCATGTACCTGGAAGTGAAGAACTCCAGTATAGCAGGGAACCCAATCCCTGAGTCACTACCTGAAGCCTTATGGAGGGCTGTACCACCTGCCCTAGACTGTGGTAAAAGTGAAAAACAACTTTTATTCTATATTCTACTGAGACTTGGGGTTTTTTTTTTTATAGCAATTAACAACCAGTAGACTGGCCAGCAGGAACATTATTAGTGGTCTACATTTCCCAACCCAGCATTCAGTCCCCTTTCTTCCAGTGAGAGCAGCTTGATTTTCCTGAACTTCAGTTCACATGATTCATGAAGGAATACCACCCTCCCTCCTCAGCTCTAAGGTCTGCCAGCATACTCCAGCCCCCAGGACAGCCAAATCAGAGGCAATCCTGGGGCTTTTTGCTAAAACTATTAAGAAAGAGATGGTCTTTTTCCACTGGCAATGCCAAGTTGAAGAGTCTAGAAAGCAGGGAGGTCACTACAGCCGAGAACCTGCCTTAGAATAAAGTAAGTATATGAGACAATAGAACTACGTGAGGGGTAGAGGGGAAGAAAAAGAGGAATAGACGGTGAAAGAAAGAGTGGGAGGCAGATTGAGGGAATCCCCTGTGGGGACTGGAAGAGAGGTTGGCTGGGGGCAAGAGGGGCGGGAGGGGTCTGCAGAGAAGGAGAGACAGAGAGGATTGAGAGAGAAAGAGAAAGAGAGAGAGAGGAGAGAACTAATTGGGGTAGGAGAAGCTAAGGAGGAGGGGCAGAGAGGCAGAAAGAGAGGAGGGGTGGGGAAAGAGAAAAAGAAAGAGGGAGGAAAGGAGGAAGGAAACAGAGGGAGGGAGGTGAGGTCCCCATTTGAGTCCCTGAGTCCAGTCTTGCCTAGTTAGCCTCACCCTTGGGATTTTGTGCTACATGAGCCGATAATTTCCCTTTTTTGCATTTATCCATTTTAATTGGGATCCTGTCGCTTGCTGCAGGGATTTTTCATATTTTCCAAAACATCCTTAATAATAGATGAAATCAATGCACAAATGTCCAAGCATGGGCACATAATTATGTAATATAGTCAACAATAACTAATTGGCTACCATTTACCAAAATGAAGATTTTCAATATTCAAAGCATCTCTATACCCTTATCCTTTCAATCTTTCACAATTGACTTCTTCAGTACATTCCCAACCTGGGAATGTAGGCCATCAAGTTTTCTGGCTTGATTCTTTCTGTATCTCTCCTTTCATCTTGTTCCCTATTCTAATAAGTTATTCTGCTTTTATCTCCTCTTCCTGATGCAGCTTGCCTTGTTTCTGACTTTCACATAATCATTTAAAATTCTGTAAGGGTCCCTGGTGCCGGTGCCTTCAGCCCCACATCTCCCTCTCAGCACTGCAGTGCAGCTACTCAGCTACATTAACTCCATCCCACAGGTGGCCAGCTCAAGCTGCTGCCGCTCAAATCACCCAATGTGAGTCAACAGTGAGCTGAAATTCATTGTTCTGCATCTCCCTGATGTCACATTCTCAGCAGCAGCAGCAAAAGACAATTGGCTTCAAATGAAAGTCAATGCTTAAATTTGCAAGAGCAAAAAAAGGTGAAAATGTTTTTCCCACAAAGAGCAGAAGCAAGGGAAGTGTATGAAAGAGAGTCACAGGCTGGGCTCTGTGTGTGTGTATGTGTGTGTGTGTGTGTGTGAGCACACGTGTGTGCATGCATGCATGCTGGGAGAAGGGGACAGAAAGTAAATCCAAGGATCCTGTTCATCAGGGAATAAAACATTCCGGTTTCCTCTGGAGCCAAAAGAAAAATGAAATGATTAGTGGAATTTTAAAAAGCAAATGAAAGAAAGTCTTCAGCCAAAAGCCAAGAGAGCACAAGTAGGGGCAAACATCACCTCCTCTCCTATTAGTGAGAGGATGTGAAATGGAGTCACTCACGGAGAGCCTCTGCACTCCAGGGACTCATATTTATTTTCACTGGATATTTCATATCCATTCAAGCAAAACGATATATGTGACATTTGGGCACAAGGTCTTTTTCAAGGAGAAAAATCAACCCGGCAAACTAATTTTCCTCATTCACCAGTCACCCACCCCACCGGCATGAAGCCAGCCTTCTGCCATTCACTCACAGCACGCCAGCTAGGAAATTGTTCAATGCAATCACAGAGGCCTGGGTTTTTTTCCTGCTACTCTTATGCATAATTTACTAACAAATACAATTTCTGTCAACAATAGCCTCGGTTTTTCAGATATCAATGAATTTCAAGGATCTATAAAAACCCAGCTCCAGATAAAAGGACCTGTAGACAAAGAATTCAGCTTTTTTCTAAAAAGAAGTAAAAATTGTATTTCCTGTAGAAGATTACATTTGTATATATTCTTTCTCATTAAGAAGCCACTCCTGACTGGATTTAAGACCATCCAACTCTTCCCTTCATTTGGAACTCTCCACTTTGGGCAGGCTACTGAACCTGAATCCCTACCCTCTTAGCCTGTGAAATGGCATGTGCAACTTGAAAAAAAAACCAGACTTCTCTATCTATCCCTTCAGCCTGCTCTGGCCTCTTTTATCCAGGGCTGCAATCCTGCCTCTAACTCCCCAAACTAAACTGCCCGCGGCCACAATTCCCCGTTCCCTCCTCCTCTATTCACCTCTGCCAAAGATCCCAACCCAGTCTTGCAATGTCTAGAACTAATGGAGGAGAGAAAGTAAGAAGGGTTGTCCATGCCTCTGTGCAGGGTTGATCAATGTCCTGCCTCTTCTTGTTCTTTCTCCAATTATAAAAGGTTTATAGTCATTCACCAACCTTTGGGCCTGAGTTGTATGTCCTTGGTGGCTACAAACCCCTCTTTCTAGCAGTGGCCAACAGGACCTTTCCCTGGGGCCTCCTAGGGTGAATGTGATCCTAATGCCTAGCACAAACGCTGGCAAAAAAAAAATATATATATATATATACACACACACACACACACACACACACACCACACACATACATAGAGATATACACACACATATATGTGAGAGAGAGTTACAGAATATAATGTTACAGAGAGGGCTATTAGTTTTATATCCATCACTGTAGCTCTTTAGAAAAAAAAAATAGGTAGAAGATCTGTCTTCCTATTAAAACACCTTGAAACATGATATTTTTAATTCCCCAAAAATCTGCTTGCTTTGTCAAGCCCCAAGTGAATTTATTAAACATTAATTTGGGTCCATGTGCAAAGATTCACCCATCCAAAAATTTTAACACCAGGCAGAATTTAGCTTCAGTGTCTCTAGAAGGGCCAAAGGAGAACTTCGGCAATTCCCTTTAAACCTCAATAGCAATAATTGATAATAACTGGTAACAGCAAATAAAGGACTTTACAAAAATAAATTTAATCCCCATAACAATACTCTGTGGGAATTACTGTTATTTTTCCCCATTTTATAGATAAGCAAACTGGGGCAAAGAGATGTTACTCCCCCAAAGTTATACAATTAGCAGGTGGCTGTGTCAAGATTCGAAACCAAACATCTGGTTCAAGAGACTATGATCTGAGAAGTGGATGTGACTCAGGCTACTGAGGTCCTGCCTACCACATGGGAGGTCCGGTTCGGGTTCCCGTTGCCTCCTGGAGAAGTTGCGCAAGATGGACAGCTGACGCGACAAGATGATGCAGTGAGATGACGCAACCAAGAGACAGCAAGGAAACACAATGAGAGATGCAACAAAGCTGGGAGTGGAGGTGGCTCAAGTGATTAGCACCTTCCTCCCACATGGGAGGTCCCTGGGTTTGGGTCCCAGTGCCTCCTAGAAGGAGAAGACCAGCACACAACAAAGGGACACGGCAAATGCAAACAACGAGGGGCCAGGGCAAAATAAATTAAAATAAATTTTTAAAAAAACGTTTTTATTTAAAAAGAGACTATGATCTTAAATGCTCCAGTTTACTATCTCCCTGTGCCTATTTAAAATAAGGTATCTTGTTGCACAATATTAGACAGATACTTTCTGAAGCATCAGCACCTAAGAAGGAAAAGAAACTGGTGGGACCCAACCAAAGAAAGTAGTAGATTATTATCTCAAATCTTTTATGGGAGAAATCATTCAATTATGACTACAACCCTGTGTCAAAATATGACAGCTTGGCTTTTTCCCTGGAGTCCTCCAGTTTTTAGCGGGTCCCAAATGAGAGGAATCTGCTGGAGACTTTCTGGTGTTGCAAGGAGCTGCCCATCATGTTTATTGCCTTTCTGGCCTACAAACTGTGGGAAGAGTGACTTCACCCCCAATCACTGTAAAAGACCTTGACACTGCATGAGCAAAAGCTTTTTGCACTCCAGAAAAGCAATTATTTTCTGTAAGGGAAAAAAAAAAAAACAGAAAAACAAACCCAGCCAACTTCTTAGACATAATGAACTCACCTATTAATCTTGTTCTGCTACTCCTGCTAATTCAGGAAACAGGAAAGTAGTCACACCTTTTTGCTCTCAAATTTAAAAACAGTGCACATCATCAAAAACAAAGGACTTTGTAGCTTTGTCCTTCAATTGGTTGAGCCTCCTGCGAGTAACTACTTAGGTATCAACTGATGAAGAAGAGAAGCGGTTTCATGATCACTTTAAACCTAGGTTTTGGTTCTTCATTGAAAGGCAACTAAATCTTACTGACTCAAGCACAGAGCTCTTCAGTAGCCACAGAACACATTTCCTTAACTAGTTGAAAATCTAAGTTTAAATCAGGAAGTGAAACAATAATTGGTTTTGGATCACTTCTAACCATCCTTAATATTAATGTAGGGAGCCCAAGGAGTTCTCTTTTTAATGTTTTGTCATCCTTAAGGCCTGGGCAACAAATACTTGATCAACTATCTACCAGATACTGGATTAGATGATAGGGAGAAAGCAGTAAAAAATTTAGACATCACCCCTGCCCTTGTGGAACTTAGTCTAGGCAGAGAGAAGGGCATTAAACAAGTCATCAAACAAGTGAATAAATGCAAGTCCTGAGAAGGAAATATCTCAAGATGGACAGATGCTAATCACTTTATGGAGAAGGGTATTTATTGACATTGCTATCTATTGGATTTGGTCACTGTAATCTTAACAAGAGCTGTCTCAGTCGAATACCAAAGACAAAAGCTAGATTAAAGTGAGTTAGAAAGTGAAGAAGTGGAGACAGTGACTATAGGAAATTTGTTCAAAAAGGTTTGCTGAAAAAGGGAGGAGCAAAATGGAGCATTGGCTAGAAAGGGATGTAAGGTCAAGGGAGGACTATTCAAGATAGGTGATTTTAAAGCATATTTGTATGTTACTGGGAATATTCCAGCAGAAAGGGAGAATGCTGGACAGAAGGGACTTTGCATGAACCAAGTCAATAAGACCAAGCAGGAAAAAAAAAAATTAAAAGTCACAAAGACTAAGAGCTATTTTTTAAGAAAATTGTGATTGGAAGGGAGCAGAAAGGGGATTACTGAGGTGCAGATAATGTTTTGTTTCCTGATCTAGGTGCTAGTTAAACAAGTATGTTCATTTTGTGAAAATTTATCAATATGTAAATTATGTGCTCTTTCCTATGTGCATGTTCTACATCAAGTTTTTGAAAAGCAGAAGAATTGGAAAGGAGGAAACAGAACTTTTTGCATTTTTTGCAAGTGATATGATTGTCTACATAGAAAACCCAGAACTGTACAAACTATCACAAATAAAAGGAAAATGAGTTTCATAAAGTGGCTGCATATAAGAATAATATTCAAGTCAGTTGCACCATAATTAGAAGACATTTTAAAACATACCGTCTAAAATAAAAACTATAAAATAGTTGATAAAAAAATTAACAAAATATGTATATGACCTGGGTGCATAAAAGTGAAATTTTCCTGAAAGATATAAAAGAATAACTAAATAGAGCAAAATATGTGTTAATGAAGAAGATTTGATTTTCTAATGATGTTAATTCTTCCCAAATTGATCTAGACACTCAATGAAACTCCAATCAAAACCCCAACAGGATTTTGTGGAAGTTGGCAAACCAACTGATTCTCAAATACATATGAAATAAATTGTAAAGGGCCAAGAATAGCCAATTACTTCCAAAGAAGAAGAAAAGGGAGCACTTGTCTCATCATAAATCAGGACTTATGATAAAGCTAGGTAACTCCTGTATAGTATCTAGGACAGTGTGATAGCAACACAGGGGTGGTCTGACTGACCAATAAGCCCAGAAACAGACCACCCCACACACGGAAATTTGTATATGACCAAGATATCCATATAATTTATTATCCAAGCTGGAGCACTCTATGGGAAACTATTTATTCATAATATGTTAGACCAACAAATGCAAACCATTTTCTGGGCAAATAAGGATGTACACTTGGTATGTCTGTGACAGACATGGCCAAGAAAAAATGGAAGGGCTGGCTTTTGATAGGAACAGAGTCACTTAATCTACCAAGTCAGGTGGGAAAGGGAGTATGGATAAAGATATGAAGGTTTGTTAGATTTGATGATGTGTATTCAACCTGCCTTACTACTTTTATTTGCTCAATAAATCTTGAGGCAATGTCATCAGCTGACCATGAATGGGAAAGGAAGGTAAGGAACTTGGAGCAAGAGAAGGCAATGAAATTGTTCTGCAGAGTGGAAGAGTAAATGTACTAAGGAGGTATAGGATTGTCAGGCAGTGTTGTGTCCATTTGATTTATATCATTTATGTGCAGATCAGTGAGCACAATTATTCATTTTCTCCAGCAACATTTAGCTACTTAAATGATTATAATGACTGACTGTGAAATCTGAACTATGTAAAAAGGAAAAGTGGGGGGTAGATCATGGGGATGGGGTAGGTCAATGGATTAGAGTCTTGATGAAGTCAAAGAATTGTGGGGTGATAGTTCTAGAGGTCATGAGCTGGGAGGGGAGGATGGAAGGAGTGTCAGAGAGCAGTCTCCTCAAAATTGAGATGTCAAAGGTGGTCCTTTTGGGAAGCGGGTGTGGCTCAATCGATAGAGCCCCTGTTTACCATATGAGAGGCCCCGGGTTCGCTTCCTGGGGCCTCCTTGTGAGGGCAGGCCGGCCCGCGTGGCGCAGTGGGCTGATGCAGCAAGACCTCACAGCAAGGGGGAGATAAGCAGACACAGAAAAAACACACAGCAAATGGACACAGCAAACACAAGCAGCAAGGGGGGGATAAAT